>CAUYTI010135524.1:0-64694 GCA_963575145.1 Galago senegalensis | reverse complement strand
ACCCGCCAAACAACAATGATGGCTGCAACCAAAAAATAGCCAGGCGTTGTGGCAGGCGCCTGTGGTCCCAGCTACTTGGGAGGCGGAGGCAAGAGACTTGCTTGAGCCCAGGAGTTGGAGGTTGCTGTGAGCTGTAATGCCACAGCACTCTACCCAGGGTGACTGCTTGAGGCTCTGTCTCAAAAAAAAAAAAAAAAAAAAAAAGAGAGAAAAAGAAATTCTCTTTGAAGGAAATAATACTATCCAATTACTCTAAAAAATAGATATGCTTATAAGCAAAATCTCTACCAAGAAGATTTTCAAACTTTGAGTGGACCACAATATGAACTGTTTAATTCAATGAAGTATATAACATTTGTTAAGTAGCCTCCAAATAACCAGTTAGTTGTTCCCTTGGCTGATGGAGGTCTAATTTCTACCTTACTTGCATTAGCTCATTCTGGTTGTGAAGCAATTCTAAACACCACACACAGAACCATGACACAAATTCAGCAGAAAAAAAAAAAAAATACATGTCTCTACTACATTCTACTCCCTAAAATACAGCTAACTTATCCTAGGCAACTATATAAACTATTTTTAGTAAGCGATACTTTGAGCAACAATTACTTTAGTGATATTTGGCAATTATAGTCAATAAATTTATATCATAAAAGAAAAGAATTATGCATTAAAATGAACTCAAACTGGAAAAACAACTATCACTGAAGGCCTATGGAAATTATAGATAAACAGATTTGGCACAGTTCAGACATATTCAATTACTAGATACTACAAGATTCTTTTCTGCTTAATTCTTTAAAGCAATTGTTATTCCAGGTACTAAGACAATATTCAGGTTTTTTCCACCCATTCATCCTCATTCCTGTAAACAGAAATTTATAGAACAACAGTACTATTTCTAGTTATTTAGTAAAGTACTATAGTTCAATGTCTATATTCTACAGTTAATAAAGACTACAGTATTAAGAGTCTTATCCTTAAACATTTATCAGCTCATTAGGATACAGAACTCCAAATGGAATAAAATCATTCCTTCAGGTCTAGCATTTGCATACTACTGTATTCTAACAAAAACATCTCATTACTACAATGAACTTTTAATACAATAAACATGGGGTTTAATTTTGGACAAGCACATTCTACATCAAATGTCCAGTAATGTTGACTAGTGCCCTTTGTTTTATTGTACTGAAAAGCAAAGGATTGGGATCCCTAGAAAATACTAGACAAATAGGCCAAACCAAGCCAGATTAACTGAAATGAGTCATGTACAACTTTTAGGTAAGAAATAATTGCTTCTGTATCCTCTATGAGGCAACCAACCTGAAAACAGCAGGTGTGTGCACAGCCAGGAGCAAAAATCCAGGACAAGATGATTTCGAAATCATGCTCAAAGTTCAGTGTTCTATTTCATTATCAAACTTTTTAAAGTAAATTTGATCAAAACTGTAATCGTATTTAATGGAAATTTTTTTAACTTCTGTAACCATATTTCAGAGAAAAAAATATAGCACAGATATTATATAATAAAAAAAAAACTATAGAAAGCATCTTTAAATAAGCAATAATCTGTTTTTTCTCCATCTTCTCAGCTAGCTGAAAGACACAGTATTATCTGCTGAGTTCCCTCCTACTTCCTCTCTCTTTTCCCTTCCCCCTCTACTTCAAAGAAAGTTAACTACAGCCAGGCATGACCTAAAAGGAGGAAGTAGAAACTCATTTGTGTACACAGGGAAGGGAAAAAACACTTAACAATACCATGGTATCTTGCTTCAGTGACCTGTCCATTATATTTTCTGTAAAATGCTGATTTGATATCTCTCCTCCGTCAATTTTCTATCCAAAATACTGAAAACTATAATCTATAATGGTTATACCTGGAAATATCCAACTGTATGTCACCTAAAAAGCCAGTAAGATCAACTAACTTGACACTTACCATCTAATATCTAATACATTAAAATCATACAGAGAGGAAAGGATGATATTCAAACCAATGACCTTGTAATGAAAGGACTTGTATTAATCTTGAGTCATCTGTTTCCTAGCCATTACCTTACAATATATCTATACGTTATCATTCTGATTTAATAAAAAACAGGACTATGCAACTATAAAGAAAACATACACAGAATAAAAAGCTGAGAACTCAGAAAGGTGGAATATGAGAATTCCCACTGCAAAACATTTACTTGGATTCACAGCAAAGCATTATTTGTGGAAATTTTAAAAATAAAACTTGTATGCTCATCACCCTAAAAATATATTCCAAAAGCCATTTCTGAAGAAATCCTCTCCCACTTAAGAAATTTATGAAAGATAACTAGCATACAGATTCAACAGAAATTGCCTCATGAAATTTAAAGTGGGAAAAAATAGGGAGACCAATTAAAAATTTTGTATAAGTGTCCCCAAACTCCTTATGAATTACATAATTACCCTAAAGGTTGAGAGAGGTCAAGACACTATTTACAAAATCTATGCCAGTAACAGCTGCCATGTTTAAGATGCCAAGGAATTTAATGTACTGCTTCGACAACTGTTAGAAAAAAGCAATCCAAGATTAAGCTACTCTAATTACACAATTCAAAAAATTTTTCCCTTCCTAGAATGTGTCTGTATTTCACAAATTCATTTAAATAAATAAACTTTAAAATAGAATGAGCCAGGCTCAGCGCCTGTGGCTCAAGCGGCTAAGGCGCCAGCCACATACACCTAAGGTGGCGGGTTCGAATCCCCGGCCCAGGCCCGCCAAACAACAATGATGGCTGCAACCAAAAAATGGCCAGGTGTTATGGCGGGCGCCTGTAGTCCCAGCTACTTGGGAGGCTAAGGCAGGAAACTCGCTTGAGCCTAGGAGTTGGAGGTTGCTGTGAGCATGATGCCATGGCACTCTACCCAGGGGGATAGCTTGAGGCTCCGTCTCAAAAAAAAAAAAAAAAAAATAGAATGAGCCATCTTAGGTCTCTGTAGTAAATTTACATTCAAAATGTTAAAGTAAGTGTCTATCATATATGAGAAAATATTTTTATATTTTTAATCTGATTTATAAAACCCAAATAAAAATTAAAATGGACATAGAAATGTTAGCTCTGTTGTAAACCATCACTTACTCCTAATACCCTCAAGAAATTCTAAAATTGGGCGATGCCTGTGGCTCAGTGAGTAGGGCGCAGGCCCCATATACCGAGGATGGCGGGTTTGAAGGCAGCCCTGGCCAAACTGCAACAAAAAAATAGCCAGGTAATGTTGCGGGCACCTATAGTCCCAACTACTAGGGAGGCTGAGACAAGAGAAGCGCCTAAGCCCAAGAGTTGAAGATTGCTGTGAGCTGTGATGCCACTGCACTCTACCAAAGGTGACAAAGTGACACTCTGTCTCTTAAAAAATTCTAAAATTAAGGTATGTTAGATCCTAAATCAAGTGCTCTTAGGTTAAATCTTTCTGATTTCTTAGAACTGAAAATTCACATTTTGGTAGGAAACACAAATGATTAAAATGTCAAGTCTGTAACTTCACCTCTGGAAGATACTGTATACTTTTAGATAAGAAGTAGACTTGCTTGTATCTTGCAGAGTAGTTTAAAAAATTTACTAACAAAGACAATCATATATTTCACCAAACCATGTGAGACTTTAGCTCTTATGCCTTTATTTTTGATAAAAAGAAAAAATAAAAAAAAAAACTTCAAAAATTTTTAGAAATGCCCCCACCCCCATGTTAGCACATTCTTTCAGTCTTTATAATTTTAAAAAACATGCTGTAGTTTTAGGCCACCTGTCAAGCAATTATGTTTAAAAGTAATTTCTATATAACAATTTCACTTCTCTAAATCAAATCTAAGATGAAACTTTCAGTGTGCTAATAATGTAACCACAGAATTAAAAAATTAAGAATTGGAAGTTCTGTTGACTGCACTTAGATTCACCTATTCTAACTCCCTCTACATGACCATTAAGAATTGACACAAATGATACTAAGCTAAATGGCATTCACAATTAAAAACAAAATGAAACCCAAGGGAAAAGATCCAACACCTCCACTATTAAACTGGAATTAGCTATGAGTTCTTAAGCTATTCATGTTATAAACAAAGAACAAAACCTAACAGTACAAAAAAATAAGACCTTTTAAAGAAATAAGAAAAAAACATGAAAAGATAAAAACATCTTGATGTGACTTCAAAACAGAAAAACGCATTTATACTAAAGGAACTTTCATCTAATTTTGGTGTGCCTAATAGAACTAATTCCCTAAGTACAACTTCATGACCAACAAATCACTGCTCATTAACACAAGCCCTTGTTCTTTCCATGGAAACAATGGCTCTACATTTTATTTTTTGGAAAACACTAACTAGTCTGACATGAAACAGGAGTACTGACTTATCACTCCATTGGGGGAAAAAAAAGTTGAACTAGTTCACTTATCCTCAATGCAATTACTGCATTATTTTAAACATCTGAATAAAAGGAAACCTATGTATAGATTATATTCAATCTGAAGTCCAAATATACAAAAAAAACAAACTTCCAAGAGTTTTTACTTATACTTTAAAAAATTAACTGATCAGTAGAAATTTTAAAAATCATTTACCTTAATACTTCTTTAAAATTATGTTCTTTTTAGCTTAATACTTTTGATGTCTTTTCTCATATAATTTAGATCTAAATCTACTGGAAAATGTTTTTCCAATTACACATATTCCTATTTAATTTAGTTGCAGTTGTTGGCTGCAACTTCATATTGAAAGAATCAATATCTGAATATCAATGATGTTTAATGTGCACAATTAACCTGTAAAAGTAATCTAAGTAATTTACCTGGTACAGCTGAAAGGCACTATCTTCAGTTAAAAAATCCAGTTGTTTATCTACAAGGAATTCTACTGCAATGATTGAACTGGATATACTTTTTTCCACCAGGGGTTTGAAAGTCTGTCAAGAGAAAAAACGAAATAAATTTCAATGGTTACTTTCTGGTTTGTATCCTCAAAATGTGAGGGGGCACACATGAATATAATATATTAGTGTCATTATCACAATACAGTCATTGGTCATAGATAGCAATATTAGTTTTCATATTATAATCTAATGCTTTTAATCCACACAATAGGCTATTTTGTATTTATTAATAAGGAATGATGCAGACCTGTATGGGATATAAAAAAGTCTGAGTATATTAAGCTCCAGTTTATTTTTAAAAAGACATAATCAAATACGCATGTACACAAATTTCTGGTCAGAAGAGCAAATTTACATTCCTTTTTTTTAAACTACAAACATGATTCTTTATAATAGAAAGTAATTATTATTTCAGCGTACAATTTTTGCCTACCTCACTGAAGCAGGATTTTAAATGTTCAGGAAGCATCTGGTCTTTTAACTCCGCCCCTTGTACTCTCTACCCCCACCCCCACACCAAGCACAAATAAAAATCCAGCTGCTTCAGTGAGAGCTGCAGAGACAGTAACAGACACTGGTAAGAAGTACTATGCAAAACCTACCTCACCATCAAGTTTCTCCCTATCTCTACAATTTTTTGTTTTAAGTGAACCCTAAGTCATTTAATTCTTTCAAAGAAAACTCACTTTTTATGTAAAGAATTTAACTCATATTATGGGGCGGGGGTAGAAGTGAAGGAAGTAGGGAAAAGGATTAAAGGGAATAGGGATACCACAGATATGCTTTTTATGACTATCACATTCACTTACAAGGTAGATGAAGCTTGAATAAAGTATCTTATATCCACAGTACTGCTCTAAAAACTTTATAAATTAAAACAAAATTCCACTATCTTAAAAATTTAGTGGCTTTATAATAAAAGAAGTTTGGAAAATGAAATTAAAAATCAACTATGCTTCTAAATTACCTATATAACATGAAGAAATTTTTCTTGCTACAAGGCAACTTTTGTGACCATTTGGATACAAAACAAAGCTTTTGGCATGGACAGTAAAAATCCCCATGAGTTCAAAGCCATTATGTTCCCCTCTCCTCCTATACAACTTAAATAAAAAAATCTTGTTAATCACACCTAATAAACATACTCTGCAGAAATACATAAAGATCTTCAGTTTGTAGTGGCTCTTAAGTAGTTAATTTCTATATTTAAGAAACAAATTTTCAAGTTTGAGTCAATTCTGTAAGAGTGTTTTGAAAAGCCAAAAATATATGAAAATAAATTATTTTAAGCATTCATTTCTGCACTATCCATGAACTTATAAACATCATCTTAACTGAAATAACATGAAAAAAACTCTATCCCCACTTATTTTCAATATTAAGATGAAAAAATCTAATCACAGCAATATCCTCCCTCCCATGTCCTAGGTTAACCTTTTAAATACCATGTATTTATCAAAAGCATTTTTGAGTAAAAAATTACTGGTATATATTCAAAATAGAAAAAAAAACACATTTATCTCCTTTTACTGTTGACATTAACACTTTCCATTTGCCAAGGTAAAATTCCTAAAACATCATTTCATAAAATCCTATTATTTTACTCAACAAGTGACTAAAAGTTTGTAAGAAATCCAAAAACATTTTCTTTAGACTTAAGAAATGTCCACTATGTGATCGATTAACATGAAATACATGACATTAAAAAAAAGATAATAATTCAGCTGATCTCTACGATAAAAACTGCTGTTTTTTTTTTTATATTGTATCTATTGGTTTAGCTTTTGGTAAACTAGAAAACACTGGCACCTTCTCAAGAAGACTTTTAATCCTTGAACATTATTAAATACTCTATTTCTTTTCAAACAGTACCAAGTCAGGTCAATCCCTGAAGGTTAACGAAAAGATCCACAGAAGGTATTATCTAAAGTGGCTAAATATACAATTTAATTAAGCAGGATTTGAAAAAGAAGTAAACTTCTCTAGTCTTCAGTGTGTTTTTCTTACACAAATAATACAGGTGGTTTGCATTTCCTATGAAACCAAATCATTTTATAATATGAAAAACATTCTTCTGAAGATAACCTCTTAGAGCTCTCCTTTTCAAGGTAGGTCAGAGTTCTAAGGGTAAATTTCAACAAGCCAGCTGATAGTTTGAATTACTCTGAGTTAATTAGGAAAAGAGATTTCTAGGTTAAAATAATTTTTTTCACACATTTTAAGATATCTAATTAAAAGCCAAGTAAAATTTGACTACCGGAAATATAAAAAGATTAGCTTACATTGATTAAATTCAAATTTTTTAAAGAACACAGATCTACTTCTGATAGATGAATAGTTATAATCACCTACAAATGAAGGCCCAAAGTATATCATGATTCTTAAATAGCAAATTAAAAATGCTGGTAATACTTTTATAGTACTTGTTAAAGAAATGTTTCAATGTGTATTAAATCGAGCAACTGTGAACATGTGACTTCCTACTTTAAGAAAAAAATTAAAGGAAAATAAGACATGAAATGACTAAAAAATCAGGGCGTATTTTAATAAGTAGTAACGAACAATATAAACATTGGTAATTTTTGTAACCATGTCTAACATATTTCTAAAAGACATTATTACTTTAAAAATAAAAATATTTAAATAAAATCAAATGGATCCTATAGTTCTTATGATAAATCTGTAAGTAAATATTTCACAGGTCTAGGTTCACGGGAATGTATAAGATACTAGAACTCATGCATAACTAAGTAATTCAAGACTCTAAAGACATATCATTCTAAGAGGAACTTCCACAGCCTAAGGGGAAGCAATGAGCCTACCATCTGAAGAAAGTCTCAGTAGAATATGGCCCAGATCACAAAAGACTTATTCAAATGCTTAAAAAGCCTTTGAAAATCCAAATGAAAATTAAAATTGAATATTTAGTTGAAACAAAACACTTTGTCAATTTTATTAAGGAATCTTTTTTAAAGGTCATCCGTCACTGTTAACCATACTTTAAAAATAGTCCACAGTTAAGAGGCTGCATTTCTAGAAGGGCCTACCATGCTATAGGAAGAATGCTTAGAACAACTGTATCCTGTTTGGGGCTCCATGCTGCACCACATTCCATTCACATGAGGAAGAGGCTAACAGATGAGCCCTCCCAAAAAACATTTTTAAAATAAATTAGCTACAGCTCTCAAACACAACTCAGCTGCTCAAACAAACCATGTTAAAGCTTACCATTTAACATTTAACAGGAAATTCATGGAGGTTATTCCTGCAGTTTGAGTTTCTAACAATCTCCGGTTAACAGTTAACAATTCCTTTTCCAAGTTAAAAAAAAAAATCAGCCTCGTTAACTAGAAAAAAATACTAATATAAATTTCACCCAAGGTGAATACTGAAGCAAAAAAAAAACCAATCAAAACAACATTTTAGAAGTCAAGGTTTCCGTCTACCAAAAAAAAAAATTAGACTGGAGTGACTCGAAAGAACAAAGTCCAAATTCCCACCCAAGCAGGTCTATTGAAAAACACGATACTGTTAGAAAACAAGTTGGGGGTGGGGAAGGGAATACACCAAAAAAAAAAACCTCACAAAACAAATATCCCCACTTCCCTTGAAACATTATAATCTAAAAATCCTAATTTGAAACACTTCTGCCATAATACTTTCAACAATAAAACTAGTTTTCAAATTAATCGTTTTTACAATGTTATTAAATTATTACAAACACAACAAATCCACTTCTCAACAGACAAAATAGTTTAAAATTCTTAAAACTAAGAACACTGAGGCTAGAGCTATAAAAGGCAGTGACCTTAATTCGAAAGGCTGAGAAGCAAAACCAAATGTAAATTAAGACAAAAGAAAAAGGAAGCAGAAAAATACAAACCGTACTTTGTTCTTGAGAATTTTTGAGTATTTTTAAATCTCAGAAATCCACAACAGGGCTTTAAAGGTCAGTAAGTACAGCTGAAAATTCCATTTTGTTCTTGAGTGATTTTTTTTTAATCTAGCGTAAATACTTCTTTAAAAGGTCTTCAAAAATCAGGCAAATGGCTCTCAAACCAAGCATTTCTTAGCTCACTTGCAGCGGCGTCATTGTATAGGAAGAAAAGCCAAGACCACAGAACGAAGCAGAAGCTGTAACCTAACAAGTCTCCGACGAGCAAATGACGATTTTCTGTCTGCTCTGGCTCAGCCCTGGCAGTGATGAGGATTACAACTCGCTCTTTGTCATCAGCACTGTGGTGTTAACGACTAAGAAATCCTGCAGCTGAAGCACTACTGCATCCTCCGATCTGGGTCAGGATAATTTCTCCCGAGGTCGCTTACATAACCAGTAAGATACTCCAAATAAAGAGAACAGCCATCCATCAGCTAGAGAAAGCCTTTCCCACTGTACTCTGTCTGCGTGGAAACACACTGCAGTAGTTTCCAACAGTGCAGACACCCAAATGAGAACGAGTACTTGGCGTAGGGCACACTAAGAGAAGGGAAGAGGCGGTGCTCTGTAAACTGTAACTAATCCCCCGTCACAGGTGCTGATGGAGTCACTTCCAGCACGAGTCACATTACTGGTGATTACTCATTTGGCTGCGGCCATAGAGACTGGCTCATAATTTTAACAACAGACAAAGACAGACTAGTGGCTAGACTGAGAGCTCAAGTTTACTGTCTCCTTCATAAAGCAAATGCAAATACAAAGTTTTTGCTTTCCAGATTTACCAAGGTGAGAAAGTGCAGAAAAGAAATGATATGTAAATATGTCCCAAGTTGGCAAAAATAAAACATAATTTTAAACCATCAAAAAATACTTTCAGTGCATTCTCAACCAAGGATTTACTTTTTAGTTTAATCATTTAGTCTTAAAAAGAAAAAGAAAACTCAGAAAAAAATCAATTTAAAATATTTTTGATATAACAGTCAAAGTGAAATCAAACAATATAACAAACAACCTCAGAGACACTTTACTTAAAAGAACAACAAACTGGTAATAATTAACGGGGCATATTTAAAAATACTCCTGAAACATTTTCATTCTTTGTAAGAAATAATCAAGACAATTATCAGACAGACTTACATTTGAAAGCATAGCATATATTATTCTTTTGATCTAATATATTTCTTAATTTCTATCTAAATTTTAGAGTTCTGTGGGTCAATGTGATAGTGACTAACCATATGTGGCTACAGAATACTTGAAATGTGGTTAATCTGAATTGATGTAAGTGCTTTATATATAAATTACTGACTATAAGAAAAGATTTTCCAAATATCTAAGAAAAAAATGATTATGAAATTAAAGTTCGGATATATTGGGTCAAATAAAATACAGTAAAATTAATCTACCTACTTAAAAATTTTTCCTATAAATACTGAAAAACTGAAAATCACAAACGTGACTCAGTTTTACTGGACAATGATGCTCCAATAGTAATTTTACATTGTATAGTAGAGACTTTTGTGAGGATACAAGGCTAACTTTAGCTACTCAACAAATCAAAAAACACAGAAGGAAACTTATAAATTTGTGGTTATATGCTAAACATCAGGTCTTATCTACAAATTTGACACAGTATAGATAAATTTAAACCTTAAGGTTATTCAGTGAAATTTGCCAGTTTCATTGGCCTTGAGAAGAAAAGCTGGCCATGTACTCATTCAACCATACTTCTGAATTAAAATTAACTGAAATGTTTTTAGTTTTATTACAGAGATAACATAAAAAACAGAAAAAATATAGTACCCTGTATTAAAACTTTGAAAATATACCTGTAAATACAAGAAAATATTTCACTTTTTTTGATCCATTTACATATTATAAAATAACATTCCCAGGTTGATGAGACCTTTTTTTTTTTTTTAAAGAGACAGTCTCTGTTGCCCTGGGTAGAGCGCCATAGTGTCAGCTACAGCAACCTTAATCTCTTGGGCTTAAGCAATCCTCTTGCCTCAGCCTTTTGAGTGCCTGGGACTATAGGTGCCCAGCTAATTTTTCCATTTTGAGTAAAGATGGGTCTTACTATTGCTCAGGCTGGTCTTAAACTCTTGAGCTCAAGCAATCTATCTGCCTCAGCTTCCCAAACTAGGCCACTGCACCCAGCTGATGAGACTTTTTAAATTTCAAAGTATTATGGGGGTACATGTGCTTTTGGTTACATGTATTGATTTTGTAATGCCTATTTTTTTAATGATGTATATAGATAGTCTTTATTATAAATTTGTTTCCATGTAGATACCTTAATTTCAGTAAATCTAAAAATTCAGTGCTACTGGGCATGGTGGCTCATGCCTGTAATCCTAGCACTGTGGGAGGCCAAGGTGAGCAGATCAACTGAGCTCAGGAGTTCAAGACCAGCCTGAGCAAGAGTGAGAGACCCTGTCTCTAAAAATAGTGGGCATTTTGGCAGACACCTGAAGTCCTAGCTACTCAGGAGGCTGAGGCAAGAGGATCTCTTAAAGCCCAAGATTTGAGGTTGCTATAAGCTATGATGCCACAGCACTCTACCAAGGGTGACAAAATGAGACTCTGTCTCAAAAAAATATCTAAATAAAAAATAATAAAAGTTCAATGCAATCAAGTTCATGTTAAGCCCTGGCCAAAAAACTTAAAAAAAAAAAAAAAAAAGTAGGTAAATATGGCAGCCTTAATCTGAGCTCCAAACAATCAAAAAACATCAAGTGGTTGGTAACTTATATTGCTTAATATTATAGACTATCAAACTTTAAGTACTTTTATACATTTCTCTAACTTATTGTACATTAGAGAATGAGCTTAATATTTCACAGGATTCATTTTATAATCTTACATAAACTCATGTTTGAAACTATATTGTATATTACAAATTTAAAAACAGCTGTCCTTGCTCAAGTACTATCTGTCTGCTATAGAATAAATAGCACATAGCACTATACTTAGCTAATGAGACAACTGCCTCAAAAGCCATACATTCGTAGTAAAATGCACTATTTTTAAAATTTTAATTAACATTAGTACTGAAAAACCAAAATCATGTTTTTAACAATATTTCACACTATGTCATGGCGGATTTAAAACAAGACACTTTAATACTATAAGGAAATACTACAGTCAATTCTTGATGCAAAGAAAAGATGCACAGAATTACAACTAGTTAATAATAGTGGTTACTTTCAAACATTTAGAGTAGTTTTTGTTGTCCTCCGTAGAGTGCAGTGAAGTCACAGCTCACAGCAACCTCCAGCTCTTGGGCTTAGGTGATTCTCTTGCCTCAACCTCCTGAGTAGCTGGGACTACAGGCGCCCGCCACAATGCCCAGCTAATTTTTGTTACAGTTCGGCCAAGGCTGGTTGGAACCCGCCACCCTCAGTATATGGGGTCAGTGCCTTAACTCACTGAGCCACAGGCACTGCCCCATTTAGAGTAGTTTTGACTAATATTTTTAAAATGTATTAATGTGGGCTGGGTGCCCGTGGCTCAAGCAGCTAAGGCACCAGCCACATACACTTGAGCTGGTGGGTTTGAATCCAGCCTAGGCCTGCCAAACAACAATGACGGCTGCAACCAAAAAAAAAAAAAGCCGGGAGTCGTGGCCGGTGCCTGTAGTCCCAGCTACTTGGGAGGCTGAACCAAGCGACTTGCTTGAGCCCAGGAGCTGGAGGTTGCTGTGAGCTGTGGTATCACAGCCCTCTACCCAGGGTGACGGCTTGAGGCTCTGCCTCAAAAAAAAAAAAAAAAAAAAGTATTAATGTGACTTTGGTCTGGTACTCTAGTAAATTTCTAATACAAACAAAAACAGTAAATAGCAACACTAAGAACCTACTTGGTAGCAAGCATAAATTGCTAGTTTTTTCATCAAGAGGCCTTAACTCTGTCCTATTCTTAGAATTCATTTGGAAGATAGATCCCATCTTTCCCAGAATAAAAAGCACCACTTTGAAAAAATCAAAATTTTAGTCTTTTAAACTGGTTGTTCATATGGCTTACATCTTCTTTATTGGATTAAGGGGGAAAGGTGAAGAACCACTACTACATGGTTTTTGTTGAGAGGTGGAAAGGGTAAAGGGCCTTTTTTGGCTGTTAAACCAGTCGAGGGGAAGAGGAAACTACTCCAGTTACTGCCCAGAAATACACATCTCTAACTTCCTTCCTTTTTAGCTGGTTTCTAGGTTACAAGCTGAATAAATCAACAGAGGTCAGAAAGTAAACAGAGGCTAAAAGGAAGGCAACACTGTCTGCCTATCTGAAGAAAATCTCTTCCTTACAATAATGTGAGAAACTTTTATGTCCAATAAAAAGTTAAAGGGCATTTTGGTTTCATTTATTTTGGGGCCATGAAAAGAATAATTCTTTCATCTTAATATATATGGAAGCTTAAACTAGTAGATTGTTCCAATTATACAAACATACCAAAAAAACAAAAAAAAACAAAACCAAAAATCTCTTGCATGTTTAATGATTTAGCATTTTTTATATTTAATGAATTTTTTTATACTTAATTTTTTTTCTTGGCGATAGAGTCTCACTTTGTCGCCTTTGATAGAGTGCTGTTGCATTACAGCTCACAGCAACCTCAGACTCCTGAGCTTAAGTAATTCTCTTGCCTCAGCCTCCCCTGGGACTACAGGTGTGCGTGCGCGCGCGTGTGCACACACACACACACACACACACACACACACACCCAGAACACCTGGCTATTTTTTTGTTGCAGTTTGGCTGGGGCCACACACACACACCCAGAACACCTGGCTATTTTTTTGTTGCAGTTTGGCTGGGGCTGGGCTTGAACCTGCCACCCTCAGTATATGGGGCCAGTGCCCTACCCACTGAGCCACAGGTGCCACCCTAATCAATTTTTAGAGGTATGGGTAAGTAAGAAAAAAAATGAACAATAGGGGCACCCGTAGCTCAATGGTAAGGGCGCAGACACATGCTCCAGGGCTGGTGGGTTCGAACCCAGCCTGGGCCTGGTAAACAAAAACAAAACAAACAAAAAATAGCTGGGCGTTGTGGTGGGTGCCTGTAGTCCCAGCTACTAGGGAGGCTGAAGCAAGAGAATCCTTTGAGCCCATGAGTTGGAGGTTGCTGTGAGCTATGACACTACAGCACTCTACTGAGGGTGACAAAGTAAGACTCTGCGTACACAAAAAAAAAAAAAAAAAAAAAGTAGCTAGAGGAATTCATCTCTGACATGGCCTTATGTGAAAGCTAACTAAATTCATGTAAATATATTTCAATATGCATATTGTTTTACAAATCTATGAAAATATATAATCAAAGATATAACTCCTGCTATCATGGTAATGTCCAAATAATCAAGTTTTCCACATTAATGACTCTATGCAGATCTTCCACACAATGCAAAGATTATATAGCATAGCTCTATAACTTCATTACTCTAGGAATTCTACAAGGACTTCTACAAAATATGGACCTCACCTTACCAGTCTTTTAAACTCTTCCACCTTCTGCAAGCATACTGTACATTCATTCAAATAATATATATGGAATGCTTTTTTGTGCAAGGCACCTTGCTTAACCCAGGGCATACAACTGTGAGGAAAAGGCAACCAAATCCTTAGCCTAGCACATTTTATAGTCTTCAGAAGAAAACAGACAGCCAGGTACAGTGGCTCACGCCTGTAATCTTAGCACTCTAGGAGGCCAAGGTGGGTAGATTGCTTTAGCTCAGGAGTTCAAGACCAGCCTTTGCAATAGCCAGACCCCATCTCTACGAAATAGGTGAGGGGGGGGAAAAAAAAAACTAGCCAGGCATCACAGCATCACAACTGTAGTCCCAGCTACTGGGAACTCTTAAGGTAAGAGGATCTTTTGAGACCAAGAGTATGAAGTTACAGTAAGCTAGAATGATGCCACAGCACTCTACTCAATGTGGCAGAGTGAAGTACTGTCTCGAAAACTAAATAAATACAAAAATAGAAATTTACGGAGTAATCATATAAATAAATACAAAATTATAACCCTCTTAGGAATTCAATAGCTAGAGAATTAATATCCCTTTCTCTCTGTTTTTTATTCCATCCCTGATAACTGCCTGAGTCATTAAGAGAAAGGGAGGGCCAAGAGAATATATCCATTTTTTAACTTTGCATATATCATGTCGGATTTTAACAACGTATTATTGCACTAAGAAAAACTACTATTGGCCAGGCCTGGTAGCTCATGCCTGTGATCTACCATTCTGGGAAGCTGAGGCAGGAGAATTGCTTGAGCCCAGGAAATTAAGAATACAGAGAGCCAGGCTAATGTCACTGTACTCTAGCCAGGGCGAAAGAAGAGACTCTGTCTTAAAAATTAACCAATATCCTCTGTATTTTCAATAGCATGATGCCTAAATTCAATGTCCTTTTGTCTTTTCTTTCTATATTGTCTGAAAACTGGTAAGGTACATACTGTAACCCCAGAGTGGTCCTGTAATAAGTTTGTCATCTCTATGACTTCTTTTTCAGAATTATCCTGCTTAATCTTCCTTCCTCCTAACATTAAGGTTTTCCTTCTCTATAACTCTGCACCTTGTGCTATTTAAAATAATCAACTTTTTTCCACAAATAATCCAAAACTATATATATACCATACCTGAATTTTTACCTTCTTTAAATCTGTAGTTTACACTGTTACATAGTCAAATTTCTATCTGTGACTACAAAAAACTAAACATGATTAGAATTAAATGCTTAAATTTCTTTGCCAAGTTACTCATGCTTCCTTTCATAACCACTAGAAGCAATAATATCACTATTTAAGGAGTAGGTACCTTCTCTGGAACCTTGCGAGTTGAAGGTTACTATAAAGCATAATTGTGCTACTCTACTCCAGCCTGGGCAACAGAGGGAGACCTTGTCTCCTTTATGCTTTCATATATACACACCATAAATGAAGTAGGTATCTCAAAATTCATTAGTACCATAGTCATACTGGGTGATTTGTTTCCCCTGTTCATATAAATAATATTCTGATACTTGATATTTTTCCTTAAACCTTTACCAATCATAAAGATATAATTTTTCCATACGTTATTCCATAAATACAACTTTGATAAAAATACCAGTAAGATGTTGAAACTAAACAAATCAATTTTGAAGCTCATATACAAAATAAGCATAATAAGCTGGGAGATTCTCAAACAAAAGAAAACAGAAAACAAATAATAGAAAAATAGCTCTAACAGATATTATAACATATTTCAATGCTCCAATCAATCTAACAGTGTGATATCGGGCAGTGAAGATACAGTCATCAATGGAGTGTTCAGAAATCTCAAAACTGATCCACATAAATTATAGGAATGCTGAATATAAAATGCAGTTAGATTTTCAGATCAAAGAGGTTTTTAAAAAGTGGAAAAACTGAACACAAAACACCAGGCTGTTAAAAATGGAAATGAAACTTTAGAGATGAATAATCTCTCATTTTAACGGATGAAGAAATGGACTCCCATCCTAGTGTGCTCCTGTGTTGAAAAAAAAAAAAAGAAATAGGCTCAGGGGATTTAAATGACTTTTCTTGTCAAAAATCTTGTTTACAGAAGTGCTGTGACCAGAACCTGAATTTCTTAATTCATAGCTAAATGATTTTTATATTATAATTATGATGGTATGAAAGAACTATTATTTCCACACTTGTTGGCATGGAATTTTGCTGTCTGCTGAATAAAACTTAAACTTTGAACTTTAAATGAAGGAAAATGAAACCCATCTAGAAGAAACTGCAAAGTCATTAAAGTGCAGAGGAAAATATGGCACAATAAATGTATATATTTTTAACTTGCTTTACTGACACTTCTGTCACCTTTTGGAAAGGAGGAATAAGCAGGATTAGGAGAAGAAAACAGGAGTTTTAAAATTACATTCAAAAAAAGAAATTGGGACAGATAATAAAATACTAATTGTTGGAAGAAAAGCTCTTGTAGTTTTATTAGTGTTACCTTTTTCTCCATAAATAATAGGGTTTTATTAGTTTGTTTTGAGGCAGGGTCTCCCTCTACCCAGACAGAGGCTATAGTGCTTTGGCACAATCACAGCTCACTGCAACCTGGAACTCCTGGAACTCCTCCTATCTTAGCCTCCCAAGTAGCTAGGAATACAGACACATGCCACCACACCCAGCTAACTTTTAAAAAAATATTGCAAAGAAAGGGGTGCTCTCTAATATTGCCTAGGGTGGTCTTAAACTCTTGGCCTTAAGCAATCTTCCTGCCTATGCCTCCCAAAATGCTAGGATTAAGTTGTATTCTACCATGCTCAGGGAGTTACAGTTATTTCTGAAAAGGAAAAATAAAAAGTAAAAACTAGAGATTTAAAAATAAGCTCTACACTAAGGGATACATAAAAGATTCTTTATCTTTCCAGAAATACAGTTTTCTGGCTGAACCCAGTGGCTCATGCCTGTAATCCTAGCACTCTGGGAGGTCAAGACAGGTGGGCTGCTTAAGCTTAGAAGTTGAAGACTGGCCTGTGCAAGAGTGAGACCCGCATTTCTACTAAAAATAGATAGATTACCTGGGCAATGTGGTGGACACCTATAGTCAGTTACTTGGCAGGCTGAGGCAAGAGGATGGCTTGAGCCCAGGAATTTGAGGTTGCTGTGTGTTATGACACAACAGTACTCTAAGCACGGGGCAACAGAATAACTCTTGTCTCAAAAAAAAAAAAAAAAAAAAGTTTATTAAAAAAGAAATATAGGGTGGTGCCTGTGGCTCAAAGGAGTAAGGCACGGGCCCCATATGCTGGAAGTGGTAGGTTCAAACCCAGCCCCGGACAAAAACTGCAAAAAAAGAAAAAAAATAGTTTTCTTTACAAATAATATATTTGGAGATAATTTGGAAAACAAAAGAAATACATGAAGAAGATCCCATAGTCTTATCCTGCACCTAGCCAGCTAACTATTTAAATGCATTTTTAGCCTTTTTTCCCCTCACAAGCATAGTTCTTACTAAGGCCCATGATACATATAAACCGTAAGTTACTCAATTATTTAATACCTTTTTGTGTTCTTATATTGCCATCATTTTAAGTAACTATTTAAAAAATACTTACTAAATGAGTATGAGTTTTATTATCTATTCTCTTAATTTGAATGCTTAAGCTACTTCAATTTTCTAATATTACAAATAATGTAAACATCTTTATGCTTTTAGTAAATAATTATGGATCAAAGCAAATTTAGATAGGTTGAAATAAATTACATGTTATAGTACTAAACAGGCAGGTGTAAACTCAGAGCCATTTTGGCAATTGAAAAAAACCCCAGAAATTGTCAGATATTAAAGATAGGTACTTATAGGTATCTATAAACAACCAAAGGGCCAATTTTGAAACTGTAAGCTACTAAACTTTGAACTCCAACAAAATTCCAAAATGGCATAGAGGAATGAACAAAGACCTTTATAGATTCCTTGGCTTAACTATATATTAAAACTGGCATAAGTAAGATTAAAAGGGGAAACCATATTTAATGATATACATAAACACAGGAATCCCACAAAGTATGAGACTCAAAGAAGAGTCAGATTGAAATTTACACAATATCTAGAGCAGTAATTTTCAACTGGTCTGCCCTGAGAGGATTTTGGATGTGATGTGAAAAATTTTTAAAGATCATTACATTATTTTCAAAAGAAGTTCAAAGGACAGTTAAGTATATTCTTTGTTGTACTTTTTCTTTTGGATCAACTTAATTTAACTGTGCCATGGAAGTTTAACTATAAGTTCAAGTGTGCTATGAAATAAAAAAAAGGTTGAAAAACACTGATGTAGAGCTCCAGAAAGAAACAGGTGATTGCCACCTTGAGGAGTGGTAGCTATCTATACAAGTAACAGGAAGGTAAGGAGAGGAAATGTATGATGGATAAAAATAGTCTTCTACATAGATAAAAAGTTTCTCAGGTAATAAAAATTATCTGGAGCAGCCATATTCCTGATACACGTAGACAATTTTACAAACACAAATTTCCCTTTCATTTGGAAATGGATAACTCTTCAGAGGTACTCCTATGTGTGCAAGTTTTTCACAATAACCAGTTGAAAACGTGTTTAAAAAGTGTATTTTGGAGATGGCATATTCTGGCCTCCAGAAGTCATATTTTGGGATGGGGTATACTAAGTGCCAACAATGGATAACTAGTAAAATGAAAATAAAAAATACATACTGATCAGTGAAAATAATATATATTCATTGACAGTGATTTCTTCTCATAAAAACAAATTATCAGATTTGAAAAGATTTGAAACTCAGCTATGGGGACCTTGGACTTAAAAGGTCCTTTTGACAACCTACAATAGGTAAGTCAATCAAATATGTAATTAGAACTATCTAAGAAGTATTAATTAATAGTAATAGTACTATTACTAATTGATGACATGCTATACCTTCTTCATCTTTGGTCTTACACACTCCTTATCAACCGTAAGACAGCTCTATTTTCAAACTTAATAAATGACAGAATAAAAAAACTAAAGTGGCTCGGTGCCTGTAGCACAGTAGTTACATGCCAGCCACATACAAGGAGGCTGGTGGGTTTGAATTCACCTAGGCCATCTAAACAACAATGACAATTGTGGGGGTGGCGCCTGTGGCTCCAAAGAGTAGGGCGCCAGCCCCATATGCCAGAGGTGGTGAGTTCAAACCCAGCCCTGGCCAAAAAAAAAAAAACCAACAATGACAACTGCAACAAAAAATAGCCCGGTATTGTGGCAGGCGCCTATAGTCCCAGCTACTTGGGAGGCTAAGGTAAGAGAACTGCTTAAGCCCAAGAGTTAGAAGTTGCTGTGAGCCGTGATACCATAGTATTCTACCGAGGGCAACATAGGGAGACTCTCTCTCTCTCTCTCTCACACACGCACACACACACACACAAAAGAAATAATAAAAAAAAAAATGACAGAATGTGCTGGGCTTGGTGGCTCACACCTATAATCCTAGCACTTTGGGAATCAGGAGATCAATTGAGCTCAGAAGTTCCAGACCAGCTTGGGCAAGAGACAGACCCCATCTCTACTAAAAAACAGAATTAGCAGTGCATGGTGGCTTGAACTGTTCCAGCTTCTCAGAAAGCCAGAGGCAGGAGGATGGCTTGAGTCTAGGAATTTGAGGTTGCAGAGAGCTATGATCACACCACTGCATTACAGCCTGGGTAACAAGGTGAGACCCTGTCTCAAAAAAATAAACAAAAAAGATAGAATAACTAAAAAATTTATTTTATAAAAAACATAATCAAGACCTAGATTTTAGGCTGGGTGTTGTGGCTCACGTCTGTAATCCTAGCACTTCGGGAGGTCAAGGTAGGTGGATTGCTTAAGCTCACAAGTTTGAGACCAACCTGAGCCAGAGCAGGACCTCGTCTCCAAAAATAGCTGGGAGTTGTGGCTAGCACCTGTAGTCCAAGCTACTTGGAAGGCTGAGGCAAGAGGATCACTTGAGCCCCAGAGTTTGAGGCTATTGTGAACTGTGATGCCAGCACTCTACCAAGGGCAACACAGTGAAGACTCATCACAAAAAAAAAAAAAAAAGAAAATCAAAGAAAAAGAAATATTGTAAGGCAGCAATAAATGCAAAGCCTGTGTTAAAATGGTAATAATCATAACATCACACAAAAAAATTGAATTTAAAATAAACTGCCTTCAGTTTTGTCAAGCATACTATCTTCAAAGACACATGCCATTCATATGTGCATATAGCTGATTTTCTAGCATTTTTAGACTAAAAGGAATATTAAAATATATTTTCCAATTTTTACTAATCATTTCATTATTTATACTCTTGGAAAACTGAATAAGACATCGATTTCTTTACCAGTTTTATTCATTTCCATCTGGCAAACATCTGTTTCTTGTGTAATAGAAGTCAAATAGGTTCCACAGTTATTTCGCCATCAACTCCTTGATGATACAGGCAACAAACTGAAGCTTAATTTTTCAATGAACAAATGGGATTCACAATTTCCTTTAATTTTATGATATGACACAGTAGCTATTTTTAAGTAGTTAAGAGTTAATGCATTTAACTGGGTGCAGGGCTGGGTGCAGTGGCTTAAGCTTGTAATCCTAGCACTCTGGGAGGCCGGGGTAGGTGGATTGTCTGAGCTCACCGATTTGAGACCAGACTGAGCCAGAGTGAGACCCTGTCTCTAAAAATAGCTAGGTATTATGGCGGGTGACTACAGTCCCAGAGAGGCTTGAGGCACGAGACTTGCTTGAGCTCAAGAGTTTAAGAGTGCTGCGAGTTATGATTTCAGAGAACTGTACTGAGGGTGACAAAGTGAGACTGTCTTAAAATAAAAAGAAAAGAAAAGAAAAATTAGCCAGACCTTGTAGTATACACCTGTAGTCCCAGCTACTTGGGAGGTTGAGCTAAGAGGACTGCTCAAGCCCAAGAGTTTGAGTTTGCTATGAGCTATGAGGATTCCACAGCACTCTACCTAGGATGGCAGAGTAAGACTCTGTCTCAAAATAAAGAAAGAAAAAGAAAGAAAGAACATATACTTATAAGCCTTACTCCTTACATCAAGGATGGGGCCTATGAATCCTTAGGCTTTGGATTAGTTCTGAGTTCAGTCAGCTTTAGGAAATATTGCTTCAGGGGACCATGAATCCCAGTTTAGAACATCTGGCCTAAACCCAGCACAGTGGCTTGAATCTGTAATTCCAGCTACTCAGGAGGCTGAGGGAGGAGGATAGCTTGAGTGCTAGATTTCAAAGTTGCAGTAAGCTATGACTACACTATTGCAGTCCTGCCTAGATGACAGTGCATGACCCTGTCTCTAAAAATAAAAATAACACCCAGGCTCAGTGTCTGTGGCTCCAAGTGGCTAAGGTGCCAGCCACATACACCTGAGCTGGTGGGTTCGAATCCAGCCTGGGCCCGCCAAACAACAATGATGGCTGCAACCAAAAAATAGCTGGGTGTTGTGGCAGGCGCCTGTGGTCCCAGCTACTTGAGAGGCAGAGGCAGGAGAATCGATTGAGCCCAGGAGTTGGAGGTTGCTGCAAGCTGTAATGCCACAGCATTCTACCCAGGGCAATAGCTTGAGGCTCCCTCTCAAAAAAAAAAAAAAAAATGAAAGAAAGAAGAAAAAAAAATAACAACCAAAAATTTTTAATTCTTGGCCTAGAGTTAACATGTCTTAGGGTAGAATGCCCCAGTCTAGAACTTATATATTCTCTTGACCTATCAGTCTCTTTGTCATTTTGCTCACTCAACATCCACAGGATCTTTGAATAGTTTACTAATAGCTTACATTAGATAGCTGCCCATTCTCAGTGTGTAGGATTTGAACCATGTAGAGGCCCTTTAAACTCTACTTAATTTCATACACCAGGTTTTTAAGTGAAAAAAACAAAGGTTCTTTGGTATCATTCAGAGAAATAGCTATTTAAAAATATTTTGGTTTCCTAAAAATATTAACCATCTAAAGGCTGGGCAAGTGGCAATGCTGTGTCCTAAGATTACATGAGAAAAAAACACAAGTCTGGGTTCGGCACCTGTGGCTCAAGTGGCTAAGGTGCAAGCCACATATACCTGAGCTGGTGGGTTCAAATCCAGCCCAGGCCCGCTAAACAACAATGACGACTGCAACCAAAAAATAGCTGGGTGTTGTGGCGGGCGCCTATAGTCCCAGCTACTTGGGAGGCGGAAGCAGGAGAATCACTTGAGCCCAGGATTTGGAGGTTGTTGTGAGCCGTGATGCCACAGCACTCTGCCCAAGGCAACAGTTGTGGCTCTGTCTCAAAAACAAAACAAAAACAAAACAAAAAAACCCACAAGTCCAAATAGTAAACACTAAAACCTCTAAGATAGTTTCTTTTTTCTTTTTTTTTTTTAAGACAGAGTCTCACTTTATTGCTTTTAGTAGAGTGCCATGGCATCATAGTTCACAGAAACCTCAAACTCTTGGGCTCAAGTGATCCCCTTGCCTCAGTTTTTCATTTAGTAGAGTCAGGGTCACATTCTCTCTTGCTCAGGCTGGTCTTGAACTCATGAGCTCAAGTGATTCACCTTATCACCCTCCCAGAGAGCTAGAATTACAGGTGTGCCACCGCTCCTGGCCAGATAGTTTCTTCTTGATGCTTAAAAAAAATGAAGATTCCAACTACAATTTGGACTTTTACCTAACAAATACAAACAATGTAACCGAATCTTTTATACCCTCAAATTAATCTGGAAAAAAAAAAAAGAACCATTAGGATTCAATCTCTTTTGGCCCCTATCTTCTATGCATACTAAGAAGAACAAAGAGAAAGTTCCAAGACAAGACATTAAAGAAGCAGATTTCTAAACTGATTTAAATTTCTGTGAAGCAGCAAAATAAATTTACAAGGTCAAAGAATTATGAACTCAGAATGAGTTAGCTCAAGACTAGGGCCAAGGAGGTAAAGCCCTAAAATTACACCACAGGTTTTTTAATCACATATTATTAAGTGAAGCAAATATATTAGAACCTCTGTAAACTGACCGCCTAAGAGACCATAACAAACTGGTCAACATATGTTGAACATACTCAACATAAGGAACTATATCTGCTGTAGTGGTATGTACAAGTGGTGCACGTCCAGTCTATGAAAATTAGGTCAACTTAAGGAGGTGGTTAATTATGGAAGTCCTACATTGAACTTACTTAGGAAAGAGTTAGTTGACCTAATTTTATGTTTTTTTAAGGTATACATTTACTTTATTTTTTATTATTATTTTCTATTAAATCATAACGTTGTACATTGATGCATTTATGGGGTAATGCTTTGCTATACAATGTGAAATGCTTATATCGAACTAAGTAACATGTCCACCACAATTTTACTCATTTCTTTTTTCTTTTTTCTTTTTTTTTGTAGAGACAGAGTCTCACTTTATCGTCCTGGGTAGAGTGCCGTGGCGTCACACAGCTCACAGCAACTTCCAACTCTTCGGCTTAGGCGATTCTCTTGCCTCAGCCTCTGGAGTACCTGGGACTACAGGCGCCCGCCACAACACCTGGCTATTTTTTTGTTGCAGTTTGGCTGGAGCCAGGTTTGAACCCACCACCCTGCTTGGTATATGGGGCCAGGGCCCTACCACTGAACCACAGGCGCAGCCCTATACTCATTTCTTAATAGTTTTGAAATGTACCATTGCATCATACACATTGGGTGAGGTCCCCACAAATACTCTCTCACCTCCCATATCCCCCATCTCTCCCCCCTCTCTCCTCTTCCCTTCTATTTTCTGGACTATAGTTACATTTTGCCATTTATATGAATATGTAGGTAATTATATATTGATTTCATATTAGTATTGACTATACTGGATACTTTTTTTCCATTCTTGAGACACTTTACTAAGAAGAATATGTTCCAGCTCCATCCAGGTAAACATAAAAGATATGAAGTCTCCATCTTTTTTACGGTTGCATTGTATTCCATGGTGGACATATCCCACCATTTGTTAATCCATTCAAGGGTCAATGGGTACTTGAGCAGCTTCCATGTCTTGGCTGTTATGAATTGGGCTGCAATTAACATTCTGGAGCAAATGTCTTTGTTGTAAAATAATTTTTGATCATCTGGGTATATACATAGTAGAGGAATTGCAGGATTGAACCTAAGTAGGTCTAGGTTTTAGTTGAAGTAGGTCTACTTTTGATTGAAGTAGGTCTACTTTTAGTTTCTTGAGTGTTCTCCAAACTTCTTTCCAAAAAGGTTGTATTGGCTTTTATTCCCACCAGCAGTGTAGAAGCGTTCCCTTCTCTCTGCATCCAGACCAACATCTATATTTTTGGGATTTTGTGTTATCAGCTAATCTCACTGGAGTTCGATGATATCTCAAAGTGGTTTTGATTTGCATTTCTCTGATCATTAAGGATGGTGAGCATTTTTTCATGTGTTTGTACGCCATATGCCTGTCTTCATCAGAGAAGTTTCTGTTCAAGTCTCTCACCCACATAGAAATGGGGTTATTTGTTCGTTTCTTATTGATTAGTTTGAGTTCTCTGTAGATTCTAGTTATCAGACATTTGTCAAAAGCATAACCTGCCAAAATCTTCTCCTATTCTGAAAGTTTGTCTGTTTACTCTTGGCTGTACAAAAGCTTTTTAGTTTGACAAGATCCCAGTAATGTATTTTTGTTGTTGCTTCAATTGCTCGGGGGGGGGGGGGTCCCCCTCATAAAATATTCTCCCAGGCCAATTTCCTCAAGTGTTTTCCCTGTACTCTCTTGTAGTATTTTTATAGTTTCATGTATTAAGTTTAAATCTTTTATCCAGTGAGAATCAATTTTTGTTAATGGTGAAAAGTAGGGGTCCAGTTTTAGTCTTCTACAGGTTGCCAGCCAGTTCAGCCAACACTGTTTGTTAAATAGGGAGTCTTTCCCCCACTGATATTTTTGATAGGCTTGTTGAAGATCAAGTGACGATAAGTAACTAGGTTCATCTTTTGGTTCTCTATTCTGTTCCATAAATTTATCGCTCTGTTTTTGTGCCAGTACCATGCTGTTTGGATCACTATGGATTTAAGTATAGCCTGGAGTCTGGTAAAGTGATACCTCCTGATTTGTTGTTATTTCTGGGTAATGTATTTGCTATTTGAGTTTATTTTTCTGATTCCATATAAAATGAAGTACTATTTTTTCAAGTTATTTAAAATATGGCAATGGTGCTTTAATAGGGATTGCATTAAATTTGTAGATTGCTTGGGGTAGTAAGGACATTTTAACAATGTTGATTCTTCCCAGCCCTGAGCATGGTATGTTCTTCCCTTTGTTAACATCTTCAGCTATTTCTTTGTTCAGAGTTCATAGTTCTTTTTATAGAGATCTTTCACATCCTTTGTTAAGTAAATTCCCAGATATTTTATCTTCTTTGGCACTACTGTAAAAGAAATAGAGTCCTTGACTGTATTCTCAGCTTGACTATTGACATATATAAAAGCTACTGACTTGGAAGTACTGATTTTGTATCCTGAGACGCTACTATATTCCTTGTTACTTCTAAGTTTTGAAGTTGAATCCCTGGGATTTTCTAGGTATAGGATCATATCATCAGTGAAGAGTGAGAATTTGATCTCCTCTGACCCTATCTGGATACCCTTGATCGCCTTCTCTTGCCTGACTGCGATGGCTAAGACTTTCATTACTATGTTGGATAGCGGTGGAAACAGACGGCATCCTTGACTCATTTCTGATCTGAGTGGAAATGTTTTCAATTTTATACCACTGAATATGAAATTGGCTGTGGGTTTGCTATAGATGGCCTCTGTCGGTTTAAGAAATGGCCCTTCTGTGCCTATTTTCTTAAGTGTTCCGATCATCAAAGGATGCTGGATATTATCGAAGGCTTTTTCTGTGTCTACTGAGAAAATCATACGGTCTTTTTTTTTTATTTTATTCATGTGATGTATTATATTTCTAGATTTGCGTATGTTGAACCAACCCTGTAACCCTGGAATAAAACCAATTTGATCATGGTGTATAATTTTTTTGATGTGTTGTTGAATTCTGTTTGCTAAGATCTCGTTGAATATTTTTGCATTGATATTCATTAATGATATTGCTCTATAATTTTCTTTCTTTGTTGGATCCTTTCCTGGTTTGGGAATCAGGATGATATTTGCTTCATAGAATGTGTTAGGAAGTATTCCTTCTTTTTCTATGCTTTGGAAAAGGTTGTATAATATAGGTACTAGCTCCGCTTGAAAGGTTTGATAGAATTCGGATGTGAGGCCATCTGGTCCCAGACTTTTCTTTTTTGGGAGATTTCATGTTGTTGATGCTATTTCAAGTGATTGCTATAGGTCTATTCAAGATTTTTAATTCTACGAAGAAGGTGTGCTTCCAGGTATTGGTTCATTTCCTTCAGATTTTTTTTTTTTTTTGAGAGAGGAGCCTCAAGCTGTCCCCCTAGGTAGAATGCCGTGGCATCACAGCCCACAGCAGCCTCCATCTCCTGGGCCCAAGCGATTCTCCTGCCTTAAGCCTCCCAAGCAGCTGGGACCACAGGTGCCTGCCACAACGCCCGGCTATTTTTGGTTGCAGCTGTCATTGTTGTTTGGTGGGCCCAGGCTGGATTTGAACCCGCCACCTTGGGTGCACGTGGCTGGCAGCCCAGCCACTTGAGCCACAGGCGCCGAGCCATCCTTCAGATTTTCATATTTCTGGGAACAGAGATTTTTGTAGTAATCTTGAGAATTTTTCTGAGTTTGAGGGGTCTGTTGTTATTTCTCCTTTATCGTTTCTGATAGATGATATCAGAAATTTTACTTTTCTGTTTCTGGTTAGGTTGGCCAAAGGTTTATCAATTTTATTAATTTTTTCAAAAAACCAACTTTTCATTTTGTTGATCTTCTGAATGACTCTTTTGTTTTCAATTTCATTCTGCCCTAATTTTGGTTATTTCTTTTCTTCTGCTGGGTTTGGGGTTGGAATGTTCTTCCTTTTCCAGTTGCTTGAGATGATCCATTAAGTTGTTGGCTTCCTCTCTGTTTTCTTGATGAAAGCTTCCAGTGCTATAAATTTCCCTCTTGGGACTGCCTTTGCAGTACTTCACAGGTTTTGATAATTTATGTCTTCATTATCATTTTGTTCCAAAAATTTGGTGATTTCCTTCTTAATCTCATCTTTGACCCAGCCATCATTCAGCCTGAGGTTAGTTTCCATTACTTTGAGTATGAAGATTCCTGTTGCTGATGAGTTCAACTTTTATTCCCTGGTGGTCTGAGAAGATACAAAGAATAATTTCTATTCTTTTAAATTTGCTGAGGTTAGACTTGTGCCTTAAGATGTGATTTACCGACTCAGCGCCTGTGGCTCAAGTGGCTAAGGCACCAGCCATATACACCTAAGGTGGCAGGTTAGAATCCAGCCTGGCCCCACCAAACAACAATGATGGCTGCAACCAAAAAATAGCCGGGCATTGTGACAGGCGCCTGTGGTCCCAGCTACTTGGGAGGCTGGGTCAGGAGACTTGCTGGAGCCCAGGAGTTGGAGGTTGCTGTCAGCTGTGAAGCCACAGCACTCTACCCAGGGGGATAGCTTGAGGCTCTGTTTCAAAAAAAAAAAAAAAAAAAAAGATATGATCTACTTTGGAGGATGATCCATGGGCTGATAAGAAGAATGCATTTTCAGTTTTATTAGGATGAAATGTTCTGTAGAGGTCTGTAAAGTCCATTTGTTCTAGGGACCTAATTTTCAGATACTGCACATGTACGTATCAGTACATAAGTCTTATGTTGGCTACCTCTCTGTGTTGACCAGTTTGTTACAGTCTCTTGGGTGGTCAACTTACAGAGGTAGTACTGTATTTTAATTTGTTTTATTTTTCCAGCTTTATTGAAGTATTAACAAAGCTGTCTAAATTTAAGATGTACAATATTATGAATGATTACCACAATTAAGTTAGTTAACACATCTGTCACTTCACCTAGTTTTCTTTATTCTTTTGGTAATGAGAACACAAGTATAAAATATATCGTTAACTAAATTAACCATGCTGTACATTAAATCCCTAGATCTTATTCATCTTAAGTGAAAGTTTATACCCTTTGACCAACATCTCTATTTCCCTCACCCTCAGCAATGACTTTTTTTTTTTAGTTTTGTGTGTGTGTGTGTGTATATATATATATATATATATTTTTTTTTTTTTTTTTTTTATTCTTTTGGATGGGGCACACAGTCTCACTTTGTTGCCTTTGGTAGAGTGCTATGTTGTCACAGCTCACAGCAACTTCAAACTCTCGGGCTCAAGAGATCCTCTTGCCCCAGTTTTTCATTTTTAATAGAGATAGGGTCTCACTCTTGCTCAGGCTGTTCTCGAACTCATAAGTTCAAGCAATCTTCGGCCTTCCAGAGTGGTAGGATTACAGGTGTAAGCCACCTCACCCACCTGGCAATGACGAATTCTATGATTCTATAGTGAGCTTAATGTTTTTAAACACAAGCCATAAATTACATTATACAGTATTGTGTAAGACTTATTTGTGAGATTTATTTCACTTAGGCCTTCAACATTTTCTTTTGTGAACAGAGACAGGATTTCACTTGTCATGCAGGCTGGAGTGAAGTGGCATGATTGATCATAGTCACTATAACCTCAAACTCCTGTGGTCAAGTGATTCTCCCACCTCAGGCTCTAAAGTATCAAGGACAGACAACATGGCATTCACTACATGCCCAGCTAAGTTTTAGTAGAGACAGAGTCTTGTTATGTTGCCTAGGCTAATCTCTAACTCTTATCCTGAAGCAATCCTTCCTGCTTCAGCTCCTAGCCAACATTTTAACAACAATGACAATTATTGTTGAGATAAGGTTTTACACTGTTACCAGATAGAGTGCAATGGCTTCACCATACTTCATCACAACTCCAAACTCCTGGGCTCAAGAGATCCTCCTGCCTCAGCCTCCTGAGTAAGTGAGACTATAGGCATACATCACCACACCCAGTTAATTTTTTTTCCTTTTCATTTTTTGTTGTTCTTGTTGAGAAGGGGTCTCACTCTTATTCAGGCTGGTCTAAAACTCCTGGCCTCAAGCGATCCTCCTTCCTTGGACTCCCAAAGTGCTAGGATTATAGGCTAAAGCCATTGGTGCCCAGTCCAATTTTTTTTTTTTTTTAAGAGACAGAGTCTTGTTTTCTCGCCCTCGGTAGAGTGCCATGGTGTCATAGCTCCTAGTAACCTCCAATTCCTGGGCTTAGGCAATTCTCTTGCCTCTGCCTCCCAAGTTGCTGGGAGTACAGGCACCCACCATAACGCCCTTTTTTGTTGTTGCAGTTTGGCTGGGGCAGGGTTCTAACCTGCCATCCTCAGTATATGGGGCTGCATCCTACCCACTAAACCACAGGTGCCCTCCAGTCCAAATTATTCTTTTTGAGACTAAGGTTAGGTGTTATGTGTTGAGATCTAGAAAGCACACATTGAGTTGTAATTTATGGTGCTTGTCTTTAGAGAGTGTATCCAATTCACTCATTTTCTAATATAAAGTACAAAATTCTTTCTGTAGTAATGAATCAAGTTCTCAAAGTACATACTTTAATAATAGTAATAACAAGTTCATGGCCTTTATTCAGTTAGCAAACATTTATGAAGCACTTAAGATGTGTTATCCACTATACTTGCTATATATGTCAGAGAGTAAATATTATCAATATTTGTTTTGCCTGGCAACTATCTAGATAACAAAGGAAATAACTGCTCTAGTATAATGAAATTCAATAAGAGAGAATGTTAAATCTCCTGTTGAGGTTCAAAAAAGCTACTAGGTTAAGTATGGAGCAATACATACAACCACCCCACCCTCAGAGGAACACATTAGCATATGTGGTACATATTGGCACATTGGCAGCTTTTGATGCATAAAGGATTAGAAAATTTTATTCATTCAACAAAAATTTATTAAAACATCTAAGATGCATTAGTCATTGTCTCAAAGATTCTGGATTTTGCAAAGATGAAGCTAACCAGAAACTCAGAAAGAGATAACACTGTACTATAATATGAATGTTAAAGCTGCTGTTATAGAACATTCCAAATACATAAAGTAACAGTCCCAATATATTGAGATCCTTTCAAATGAAAATTAAAAGCATACCATATAGAAAGACATAATGCCTAACTATTTTTTTGTTGTTGTCATTGTTGTTTAGCAGGCCCAGGTTGGTTTCGAACCTGCCAGCCCCAGTATATGTGGCCGGCGCCCTAACTGCTCACTGAGCAATGAGTGCTGAGTCCTATTTACTTATTCATTTTGAAATAGAGTCTCAATATGTCACCCTTGGGAGAGTGCCGTGCCATCATAGCTCACAGCAACCTCAAACTGTTGGGCTTAAGTGATCCTCTTGCCTCATCTTCGTGAACAGCTGGGACTACAGATGCCTGCAACAAGGCCAGGCTAACTTTTTTATGAGACAGGGTCTCACTCTGGCTCAGGCTGGTCTGGAACTCATGAGCACAAGCAATCCACCTGTCTTGGCCTCCAGAATACTAGGATTACAAGCATGAGCCACCAGGCCCAGCCAGTAAGACACAGACTTTAGAATGCAAAGCCAAGTGATATGGACAGTGGTCTGTCTATAATCAAATCATGGTATGAATGGCTAAAAGAACTAGGAATATTTAAAGAAAGGCCCTCATTATACTTTAATATATTGAAAATTTTCGAGATACATATATATATATATATTTTTTTTTTTTTTGAGACAGTCTCACTCTGTCACCCAGGTGAGAGTGTAGTGTCACTAGCCTAGCTCACAACAATCTCAGTACTTCCAGGTTCAAGCAATCCTCCTGCCTCAGCCTCCCAAGAAGTTGAGACTACAGATGCCTGCCACCATGCCCAGATAATATTTTCTATTTTTAGTCGAGAGTTGGTCTAGGTCTTACTCATGCTGGATCAGGCTGGTCTCAAACTCCTGAGTTCAAGGGATCCTCCAATTTCGGCCTCCCTCATTACAGGCATGAGCCAGTGCCCAAGGCCTGATATATCTTATGTTTTAAAAACGTAAGAAGAGAGCAGAGGATCTCTTCTTACGTTTTTAAAAAGTTCAAGGAGTCAGGCAGTGGCTCACTCGTGTAATCCTAGCACTCTGGGAGTCTAAGATAGACAGGAGTTCGCCTGAGCTCAGGGGTTTGAGACCAGCCTGAGCTAGAGACCCCATCTCTAAAAATAGCCAGGCATTCTAGCTAGTGCCTATAATCCCAGCTACTAGGGAGATGGACAAGAGGATCACTTAAGGCCAAGAGTTTGAGGGCAACAAAGTAAGACTCCGACTCAAAAAAAAAAACGTAGGTGGCACCTGTGACTCAAAGGAGTAGAGGGCTGTCCCCATATGCCAGAGGTGGTGGGTTCAAACCCAGCCTCGGCCAAAAAAAACTGCCAAAAAACAAAAAACAAAGTTCAAGGAATATAACAACTCCCTGTACTAATTTGTAAATATTTACGAATATGTGCATTTTTTCCTAAAACAGATTAATAAATAGCTTCTAACAGATTTCCAAAGGAGGTCTTCACCCAAAACACACATACATTACGTACATACATACATAAGTTATTCATTTATTTAAGATAGAATCTCACAATGTTACCCTGAGTAGAGAGTCATCCATGTCAGAGCTCTCAGCAACCTCAAACTCTTGGGCTTAAGCAATTCTTTTGCCTCAGCCTCCCAAGTAAATGGGACTACAGATGCCTGCCACAATGCCTGACTATTTTTTTTAGAGACAAGGTATCTGTCTTACTCTGGCTGGTCTTCAACTCCTGAGCTCAGGCAATCCAACTGCCTTGGATCCTCCCAGAGTGTTAGGATTACAGGTGTGAGCCACCGTGTTTAGCCCACCTAAAACATTTAAACCTTTTCTGAAAAATATACTAGTGCCAATACATGCAAGTTATGGACAGCTAAATTTTGGTCCAATGTTAGGAAAAACTTTTATAATTTTAGCTGCCCAGTGAGATGTGCTACTTTACAACGCAGCAGTTTCTCAGGAAGAAAGCATTCATGGAAAGGGTATTTATACTGTGGTGTGACAAGTCAGATGAATACATTCAAAATCATGAGGGCTATGTTACAAAAATATGTATTTTTGTAATTTTAAATTATATTTGAAAATAAGAGTTTCTTTTATGTGGGAAATTATTTCTAGCTGAAGAGTTTTTTTATTTTTTTAAAAAACTTATATGAGGGTATAATATTTAGGTTACATTGTTTTCACTTCCAAGATAAAGTTCCATTTATAGATAGAAGAGCCCCTCACCCATGGGGTGTGAAAATAAATAGTCTCGATGAGGGTTATCAGCAGCTAAAATCACAGTTAAAGAAGAATTTTATTTTTGGTGAGGAGACATATAATAAAGAATAATAAACTTTTTTTTTTTTTTTTAAGACAGAGTCTCACTATGTCACCCTTGGCAGAATGCCATGGCATCACAGCTCACAGCAACCTCAAACTCTTAGGCTTAAGTGACTCTCTTGTAGCTGGGACTACAGGTGCCTGCCACAAGGCCTATTTTTTTTGTTGTAGTATTCATTGTTGTTTGGTAGGTCTGGCGGGTTTTAACCCTCCAGCCCCAGGGTATGTGGCCGGCACCCTAGCTGCTGAGCAATAGGCGCCAAGCCAAATGTATTTGTTTTATTTTAGGATAATACCCAATTTTACTCTAGAGAACAAAGAAAAAAAAATGGGATGGATTAAACTCCTAATACAGAAGTTAGAACAGGCTTGGTGGACCATAGCTCAGTGGGTAGGGTGCTGGACATATACACCAAGGCTGGAGGGTTTGAACCTGGCCCAGGCCTGCCAAAGAGCAATGACAACTACAACCAAAAAAGAGCCAGGGGTTGTGGTGGGGCACCTGTAGTCCCAGCTACTTGGGAGGCTGAGGCAAAAGGATCACTTAAGCCCCAGAGTTTGAGGTTGCTGTGACCTATGATGCCACGGCACTCTACCAAGGGCGACATAATGAGACTGTCTCCAAAAAAAAAAAAAAAAAAAAAGAAGTTAGAATAAACATGAAGCTAACTGATGTGAACTCGATTCAGCACTGGACTCAGAATAAATGAAAAGAATACATGTAAACACCAAGTAAATTTTAACTATTCATAACATTCAGACTATGTCACACCAAAATAGCCACTGAATGATGATATCCATTATGGTATAAGAAACAAAAGTGAAAGGTAGGGCTGCTTATCAAGTCTTCCGTGAATTATGCTCATGGCCATGCTTTTTAATTACTGTTAAGAGGTTAGAATTCCTTGATTCTAGGTCCCTGTCCTGAGCCCCAAGTGTACTGTATCTAACTCTGGTCGTTATAGCCACACTATCAGCAGGAAAGGCTGTACCCTAGGTTGAATATGGTTTTTTGCGTGTGTGTGTATATGTGTGTGTGGGTTTTTTTGAGACAGTCTCACTCTGTAGCCCTCAAGAGTGTCCTAGTGTCATCATAGCTCACAGCAACCTGAAACTCTTGGGCTTGAGCAATCCTTTTGCCTCAGCCCAGTGTGTTGAATATGTTGATGAAACTTATCTCTTTCTCTAATACACTTTACCTCTTAGAGCACTTTTTAGGTTCACAGGAAAATTCAACAGAAAGTACAGAGCTCCCATACACTGCCAGCCTCTACACAAGCACAATGTTCCCCCATCATCAATATCCTGCAACAGAGGAATAAACTTATTATAATTCAATGACCCTATACTGAAACATCACTCTAACCCAGTGGTTCTCAACCTCCCTAATGCCCAATGTATTTTCATTCTTAAAAAGGGGTCGTGACCCACAGTTTGAGAAGCACTGCTCTAACCCCTAGTGCAGAGTTTGCATTAGAGTTCGCATTAGAGTTCACTCTTTTCTTGTTTTTTCTTAAAGACACAGTCTTATTCTGTTGCTCTGAGTAGAGTGCCCTGGTGTTATCATAGATCTCAACAAGTTCAATCTCTTGCGCTTGAGCAATCCTCTTCCTTAAGCCTCCCCAATAGCTGAAACTATGAGTGTGTGCCACAACACCTTCCTAATTTTTCTATTTTTTTTTTAAGAGACAGAGTCTCACCTTAATCGCCCTCAGTAGAGTGCCATGGCATCATAGCTCACAGCAACCTCCAACTCCTCAGCCTCCCGAGTGGCTGGGACTACATGCAATTGCCACAACACCTGGCTATTTTTTTGTTGCAGTTTGGCTGGGGCCAGGATTGAACCCGCCACCCTCAGTATATGGACCGGTCCCTACCCATTTGAGCCATAGGCGGCTCTTGTTTTTTGTTTTTTTGGTTTTTTTTTTAAAAGGCAATTAAAAGTTATGGTGTTGAAGAACTAAATGAAGATAAAGACTTTACATATTTCTCCCTACTTGTCTCTTCATCCCTTTTACTGAAACCTAGAATTTATACAAAATGAGTAAGATTGGAGGCCCACAGTGAAATCAACTATCTGCTCCTTGGTAAGGAATGGTATGTCCATGTCCTATCACAGTGGGAGGTAGAAAAAAAGTAAGGTAGGCAAAGGTAACAAAATACAACTAGTTTATCTAAATTGGAGAAGTCAGTACATATCAGTCCTTTCAACTAAATGAAAAGTTTAAAATGAACAATTATCAGTAAAATTGTCAATTAAAGTAGTATCAATTAAACTGTTGATTTTCAAAATAAAACTATTTCCAAATCAAAGGACTACTACAAAAGAAATTCAGATAGAAGACAGCATTATTAAATATTATATACTTAAGTATATTAAATACTTAAGTATATAAAATGAATAAAAATCTTTACACACAAATCACTATATTGTATATAAACACACAGCAGGCATCAGTCATTCCATTACTTATTTCAGGAACTTAGGTTTTTGGGTTTGTTTTTTTTTTTATGAGACAGAGTCTCACTTTGTTGACCTAGGTAGAGTGTTATGGTATCACAGCTCACGGCAACCTTAAACTCTAGGGCTTAAGTGATCCTCTTACCTCAACCTGCTGAGTAGCTGAGACTAATGACACACTCCACAATGCTCTGCTATTTTTAGAGATGAGGTCTCGCTCTGGCTCAGGCTGGTCTAGAACTCTTGAACTCAGGTGATCCACTCACCTTAGTCTCCCAGAGTACTAGGATTATAGGGATAACCCAGGGCACCTAGCCTAGGAACTTAGGCCTTATTTAAATGAATTGTTTAATCCTGGAAACTCCTTTGGCATAAGACTTCCACTTCCTCATCTGTGAAATGTGCGTCTGATATAAACATTCAACTATGCCTAGCTTAAATCATACTTAAATTTAGTAGGAAAATAGTTTAGCTTGAGACAGTATTTCAACTATAAATAGGGCACAAAGTTATCCTTTTATTAGTTTAAAAGTTTAAAACATTAAGTTAGAAAAAAAACTGTATATACTACTTGTAAACAAAGCACGCTTTTACACTCCATTACAAATAATGTCAATTTTTTAAGTGTATCATTTTCACAGATATGTATTTCTTTATTAATGCTATTATTTTCATATTTAAGAGTCCAGGAGAATGATGAGGTCAACATGAGTGCTTGATCAGATCATTTCAGAGAATAAGAACGTTCTGATACAAAAAGATGAGATAGTTTCTCCTATATGCAAAATGAAAAGTTTGAACAAGATTACTTTTAAGTCCATTATATTGCTCTACAACAGAGGAGTTTAAGTTTCTCCCAAGGACTATTAGGGTCCATGAAAGCAATAGCTCTGGTGAATACTTCAGTGCCTGATAGATAGCCCAGGATGAATAAACTTCAACTATAGCCTCAGCTAGAGTGAAGAACGAGACTGTAAAAAGAAAAAGACCAAAGAAATAAGGAATATTTATATAGGCAAGAACATGAAGGGGAAATAGGCGAGAACATGAAGGGGAAAAGGTCAATAAGGAGACATTACACTGGAATGTCTGATATAAATTATAAAAATGTGGGAAAAAAATTTTTTTTGAGACAGAAATCTCACTTTGTCACTTTTGGTAGAGTGCCATAGTGTCACAGCTCACAGCAACCTCCAACTCTTGGGCTTAAGCGATTCTCTTGCCTCAGCCTCCCAAGTAGCTAGGACCACAGGTGCCCACCACAGCGCCCAACTATTTTTTGATTGTAGTTGTCACTGTTGTTTGGCAGGCCTGGGCTGGAGTCAAACCCACCAGCTCAGGTAGGTATATGTGGTTGGCGCCCTAGCTGCTGAGCTACAGGTGCCAAGCCAAAAACATGAAATATTTTAAACTGTACTGTTTTTTGTTTTCTAGAGCACTGTAATGAAATTTTATTAACACTTGTGGGTGGAATAAACAACAAAAATTTATCATCTTATAATTCTAAAGGCCAGAAGTCCCCAATCAAGGTGTCAGCAGGGTCATGCTCCCTTTGAAACCTGTACCAGAGTTGTTCCCTGCCTCTCCTAGCTTCTAGTGGTTTGCTGGCAACATTTTCCAATGCTGGCTTGCAATTCTTTTTTGTTGTTGCAGTTGTCATTGTTGTTTTAGCTGGCTTGGTCTGGGCTTGAACCCACCGGCCTCAATGTATGGGGCCAGCACCCCACCCACTGAGCTACAGGCACCACCCCTGGCTTGCAATTCTTGCAGCTGCATCAGGCCAATCACTGTCAGTATCATCACTGCATGTCTACACTGTGTATCTCTACGTCCATTTTCTCTTTTACAAGAACACTAGTATTGGATTAATGATCTCATATTAACGTGATCTCAAAAACCTATTTCTAATTAAAACAGTGGTTCTCAACCTTCCTAATGCTGCAACTCTTTAATACAGTTCCTATGGGTCGCAACAGGTTCTCACAGGTTGAGAACCACTGAATTAAGGGCACATTGATAAGTACCACGGGTAGAGATTCAACATAATTTTGGGGAACATATTTCAACCTAGAACATAATGTTCACAGATATTTGTATGTTTTATATGTTCCCATTATATCACTAAAAGAGAGAATGCCATATTTATTCTAATCTTTTAAAGACTTTAATCATTAATATATATGTTTTATGATAATCATTATTTTGCCTTTTTTTTTTTTTTTTGGAGACAAAGTCTCAAGCTGTCACCCTCTGTTGTCCACAGTGTCATAACTCACAGCAACCTCCAACTCTCAGGCTCAAGCTATCCTCTGCTTCAGTTTTTCTATTTTTAGTAGAGATGAGGTCTGGCTTTTGCTCAGGCTGGTCTCAACTCCTAAGCTCAAGCAATCTACATGCCGTGGCCTCCCAGAGTGCTAGGATTACAGGCATGCGCCACTGTGCCCATCCCATAAACATCATTATTGAGTCTATAATGTCAAGCACCATGCTAGAAACTGTATGATATGGATAAAGTTTAGAAATACAGGTGATATGTGAGTTGTATCCTTAAACACTAAAAGTAGATGTCTTGTTAGATTATATTGGCAAGTTCATTTTAAAAGGGTTAATTCACAACAGAACAAACAAAGCTTGTTAAGGGCACAAACAACAGCACCAATAATATTTCTATGTCCGACAAATAAATATCAACCCTGTTATTACTGTCCATAGTTTCTGTATAAAATACTAGTAAATGACAATCTTCCCTTTAGCAAAAATGAAAAAAGTGATTTGAAGACAACTAAACTGTATCAATCCCTAAGAATAAGAAATTCTATATGAATGTCCTTTATTTTCCTGTCCAAATTTCCTGTTCACTACAAGCAATATCACCAGTGTAAGAAAAAGAGAGAAAGCCTTTCAAGGAACCTAGTCTTCTTGAATTTTCAATTTTGTATGGTCTTTGAATTAAGTCACTTATAATGACGATAATAAGCCTATGCCTAGGCTATTTCTAACAAAAGTGTAAGATAGATTCTCAGAAGTGGAATGTCTGAGTTAATTAGTATGTAGAAGTACTCGGTAATGATCCTCATTTTCTAGAAAAACAGATAAATATAGACTAATAAATACATGTATTACTTAAATGTCAACTCCACTAGGCAGTTATCACACTGAAGTGAATACAACATCCAAGCAAACACAGTGTGATCAGGAAGCTGGGTTAATTATAATACTAACAATGCCAAGCTCAGGGACACTATCTCACATAAAGCTCTTTATGTTTGGTTTTAGAGCCAAAAACTATCCTCAAATAGTACGTAGTAAATCAGAATGGTCATCAAAAGCACAATTAAACTGATGATAAAATATTTGTACCAAAAGGAAAGGGAAACTATCCCTGTTTGTCCAAATATAAATAAAAAATATTACACATCTTCTAAGTTTGCTACTTTAGGAATTGATATTACAGTATGGATAATGTGAAAAAAAAAGAAAGTGTTCTGTCAAAAGAACCACCACTCTGAATTGAATGGAATCTTTCCTGTTTTCTTCTCCAAATCTTAAAGTCAAATAATGTAAATACCATAACATTATGAGGTTATGGTTGAGGCCTATAGAAAATCACTATGAGAGAGTCATACGCAGATATTGCATATTCATTTTAAAAGTCCTCATCCCTTCTTGAACTTTTGGCTGAGATCAACTGCAATTTAAAGGCTAACACATTTTCTTTCGTGTTTTTGTGAGATAAGAGTCTCACCTTGTTGCCATGGGTAGTGCTATGGTGTCATAGATCACAGCAACCTCAAACTCTAGGGCTCAAGTGATCCTCTTGCCTCATCCTCACAAGTAGCTGGGACTACAGGCACCTGCCACAATACCTGGTTATTTTTTAGAGATAGGATCTCGCTCTGGCTCAGGCTGCTCTCAAACTGGGGAGCTCAAGCAATCTGCCCACCTCGGCCTCCCAGAGTGCTAGGATTACAGGTGTGAGCCACTGCGCCTGGCCAGCACATTTTCTTAATAGCTACTAAAGGATATATCAGCAAAAGGACAATAAAAGAAAATGCTCAATAATCTTCATCTTTTACATGCATAGGGTACAAAATTCAAAAATATGAAGAACAGCCCTAATAACCCTTTTACTGTAGAAAGTACACCCAGTTTCCTTAGAATTCTTATGTTTGTTTCCAAATATATGCACAGACGTACACATAAGATACAGAGCACATATAAAACAAATAAGTTTTGTTTTGAACTTTAAAAAAAATTACTATATTGTAGAAATCAATCCATTCCCTATGAGAATACCTAAAGCTACTTCATTTTTTCTTTTTAGTGACAGAGTCTCACTATGTCACCCTAACCTCAAACTCTGGTGCTTTAGCTATTCTCTTGCCTCAGCCTCATAAGTAGCTGGGACTACAGGCACCCACCAGAACGCCCAGCTATTTTTTGGTTGTAGTTACAATTGCTGTCTGGCATGCCCAGACTGGATTTGAACCTGCCCGCCCCAGTCTATGTGGCTAGAACCCTCGCCACTGAGCTACAGCCGCCGAGCCTACTTAATTCTTTTTAATGGCTGGCTGCATTCTATTCCACTGAATGAATATGTCATAATTTATTTAATACATATTTAGGCTGGTTCCAATCTTCCATTATATAAGGAGAGGCCCTATACTTACATCATTTCTACACAAATACATGTAGACTGCACAATAAATTCCTAGAAAAAAAATGCCTAAATTAATAAGTATATATTTACTTTCCATGACTTCATACCACCAATGAATGAGAGTGGCAGTTTCCCTATGCTCATTTCAAAAAGATGTGTTCAAAACTTTTAATCCTGGCTAATCTGATGTTTCAGAAATAGTTTCCCATTCTAGCTTTACCCTGCATGACAACCTTTTATAAAAGACCATATACTGTAAACTTATCTTTATCCTTTCTCTAGCTAAGACTAGAGAAAAGTAAAAGACAATCTTTCTTAGGACTACATTTTTATTTCAGTTTTGAAACACACAACTATCAAAACCTTAAGTCATATTTTGATGTTTACTAAGCTGTGATTATTACAATCTACTAGTCCTAGACTTAGATCATAATTAGTGAACTTACTAATGAGGCCATTTGTCAGGTTAGGACTTATTTGGAACTAGCCAAAATTATGGCCTCTTATATAGTTGATTTAAGTCCCATTCAAATAATAATTACCCTTTAGAAAATAAGAGTAAAGATCTATTTCCTACTAGAGAACCTGTGGGTCACAACCCACAGGAACTGTATTAAAGGGTCCCAGCATTAGGAAGGTTGAGAACCACTGTCCTAGAATTTTACAAATATACAGAAACTTTCTTCAAATTCAGAGAAAGTCATCAGAAAAAAATTTATGAAGAAACTTTTTTTTTTTTGGAGTTTGTGGCGGGGCTGGGTTTTGAACCTGCCACCTCCAGCATATGGGGCTGACACCCTACTCCTTTGAGCCACAGGCGCCACCCAAAGGCAAGAGGAATCTTTCATGTAGTTGGTACTAAATAAAAGCTCTTAATGGTTGTGACCCAGAAATGGTCACAATGTCAAACATGTGGTCACAAAGCCAAAATGTCACAAACATGAAACTTCTGAAAACCATTCAGTATGAATACTAGTATAACTTCTGCCTTTGACATTATCAGAAATGCAATCATAGTAACTCATATTGGATATCAATAAGTGCTGGCAACAGAAGTCTGGGCATAAAGTTGCCTCTATTTTTCAGACACAGGCATGCTGAGACCGCTGGCTACATCTAATGAATTGAGGATTTAGGATTCATAGCCAGGATTATAAAAAAAAAATAAAATCAGTTGCCTGTTAAACTTCAGAAATCACTTCTACTTTTATTTTATTTGTTTGGTTTTTGTAGAGATAGAATCTCACTTTATTGCCCTTAGTAGAGTACTGTAGCATCACAGCTCACAGCAACCTCCAACTCCTGGGCTTCGGCAATTCTCTTGCCTTAGCCTCCCAGTAGCTGGGACTACTGGTGCCTGCCACAACACCCAGCTATTTTTTTGTTGTTGTTGCAGTTTGGCCGGGGCCAGGTTCTAACCTGCCACCCTCGGTATATGCAGCTGATACCCTACCCACTGAGCCACAGGGGCGCCCAATACCTTCTATTTCTAAATAAATGTGTTTTAAGACATCTTTTATATTGACCAAACTGCTCAAATAGGCTCAAAAACATTTATTTTATACAATAAATTAAACCACAACTAGAGTTGGTGAAAGTTAAGAATCAAGTCATAGTAAGAAATCTCATTCCCAGGTAGGTACAATGGCTCAAACCAATAATCCTTGAGTTCTGGGAGGCCAAGGCAAGTAAATTGCTTGAGCCCAGGATTGCAAGACCAGCCTGAGCAAGAGCGAGATCCTGTCTCTACTAAAAATAGAAAAACTAGTCGGGCATCATGGCAGGAGCCTATAGTCCCACCTACTCAGGAGGGTGAGGCAAGAGGATCTCGTGAGTCCAAGAGTTTGAGATTGCTGTGAGCTATAATGATGCCAAAGCACTCGACCCAGGACAATAGAGTGAGACTCTATCTCCAAATAATAATATAATCATATTTTAAAATCTAGTTCTTGGCCCATGCCTGTAAATCCGGTACATGGGAAGCTGAGGTGGGTGGATTGCCTGAGGTCACAGGTTCAAGACCAGCCTGAGCCAGAAGGAGACCTGTCTCTAAAAATAGCTGGGCATTGTGGTGGGCACCTGTAGTCCCAGCTGCCTGAGAGGCTGAGGCAAGATAATCACTAGTTTGAGGTTGCTGTGAGCTATGAGGCCACTACCAAGGGCAACAAAGTTAGACTCTGTCTCAAAAAAAAAAAAAAAAAGAAAGAAAGAAAGAAAAAAAAATCTAGTTCTTTGCTTCGGGTTCTTGTAACAAATAAGTGATTATCAATTTTCCTCTAAAAATATCTCTTTTAATTAAAAGGAGTTACTCTTCGTAAGACTATTCCTGAAATATAAATTATTGCTTACCTTTCACAATCATGTTTCTGAAAATGGAGTAATCAAATTCTTATTAATATTTAAAGTGTGTTTTACTTTATTTTATTTTTTGAGGCAGAATCTCACTCTCTCATCCTGGGTAGAGTGTGGTGGTATCATGTGCCATCATGCCAGCCAGTTTTTTTTTATTTTTAGTAGAGACAGGGTCCACTCTTGCTCCTATCAAACTCCTGAACTGAAGTAATCCACCTGCCTCAGCCTCCCTGAGTGCTAGGATTTCAGGTTTGAGCCAACGTACCAAGCCCTATTTCAGTGCATTTTATGTTATTTCCTTATATTTTAAATACAAATTCTTTAATAGCATGTATTATGGGGATGAGTTGGTCTCATCCACACACACACATACATTTATAAACCTTTCAGTACCTCTGAATGTGACCTTATTTAGAGATAGTCTTTAAAGAGTTAATTAAGGTGAGGTCATCAAGGTGAGCCTTAAGTCAGAGATGACTAATATGCTTATAAGAATAGCAACTCTGGGGTGGTGCCTATGGCTCAAAGGAGTAGGACGCCGGCCCCATATACCGAAGATGGCTGTTCAAACCCAGCCCCGGCTAAAAACTGCAAAAAAAAAGAATAGCAACTCTGTTCTCTAAATACATCCAGGTTGTTACAAAAAATATGAACTCTTGGGCAGCGCCTGTGGCTCAAAAGGGTAGGCCACCGGCCCCATATGCCACAGGCGGCAAGTTCAAACCCAGCCCCGTCCAAAAAAAAAAAAAACCATTAAAAAAAAAAAAAAAATATATATATATATATATATATAAACTCTTGGCTCAGCACCCGCAGCATAGTGGTTACAGCACTGGCCACATACACCCAGGCTGGCGAGTTTGAACCCAACCCAGGCTAACTAAACAACAATGACAACTTTAACAAAAAATAGCCAGGCATTGTGGTAGGTGCCTGTAGTCCCAGCTACTTGGGAGGCTGGGGCAAGAGAATCGCTTAAGCCCAGAATTTAAGGTTGCTGTGAGCTGTGATGCCATAGCTCTCTACCAAGGCCAACAAAGTGAGACTCTGTCTCAAAAAATATACCTCCATCTTTTTATGGCTGAATAGTATTCCACGTTGTGTGTGTGTGTGTGTGTGTGTGTGTATCATACTTTGTTAATCTATCATGTGTTTTCATCATGTGTTGAAGGGCTCCTGGGTTGTTTCCACATCTTTGGAATGGTGAAATGCACTGAAATAAACATTCAAGTACAAATGTTCTTATGGAAAAACGACTTTTTTTCTTTTGGGTAGATATCCCATAATGGGATTGGCAGGATCAAATGGTAGGTCTACTTTTAGTAATTCGGGAAAAATATTCTCCTAAGCAAAATAGCACAAGAATGCAAAAACAAGCACCACATGTACTCAGTAATTAGAACCAGTAGATTTACAAACTACATGCACATGTGAGAGATAAACTCAATTAAATTCAAGTAAGGTGGGGTGGGAGTGAGGCAAGGGTTTGGTAAATTCGCACCCAATAGGTACATTGCACACTTTCTGGGTGAAGGGCACAACTACAACCTTAACTTTAATCTCACAAAAATCAAACTATGTAACCTGATCATATGTATCAATATGTACCAATATACTAAGAAAAACAAAGAATAAAACCTTTAGATACAGGTACACAGGAAAGATGGTATGAAGACACAAGGAAAGACAGCTATCTACAAGCCAAAGAGAAAAGCCTAGAACAGATACTTCCATAGCTCTCAGAGGGAACCACCCCTGCCAATGCCTTGATCTTGGACTTCTGACCTCTAGAATTATGAGGAAAAAATTCTGTTTATGCCACTCAGACTGTGGTACGTTGTTATAGCAGTCCTATCAAACTGATACAGAATGTGTTTCCACCATTTAACAGTATCTCTACCTCTCCACCAAATTCTAGTGAAATTGCAGGGAATCTACACAGGGGAAAAAGTGAGCAATGTACATGCAGTTATTGCAGTATTTTGTCTTCTGAGCAAGTCTCAGAATGAGTCACTATACCCTGAATAAAATTTATAATAAACAATTCTAACCTCTACTAAGTTTTTGGGTGGAATGTTATAGAAAGAAAAAAAGACTTGGACAAACAATAAATAGTTGGCTTCTTCTTTTTTTTTGAGACAGAGCCTCAAGCTGTCCCCCTGGGTAGAATACTGTAGCATCACAGCTCACAGCAACCTCCAACTCCTGGGCTCAAGCGAGTCTCTTGCCTCCTCCTCCCAAGTAGCCAGGACTACAGGAAACCACCACAACGCCCGCCTATTTTTTGGTTGCAGCCGTCATTGTTGTTTGGCAGGCCCGGGCTGGATTAGAACCCGCCAGCTCAAGTGTTTGTGGCTGGCGCCTTAGCCACTTGAGCCACAGGCGCCGAGCCAGTTGGCTTCTTTTTAATTTTACTTCTTCTTCAGTAAGAGTAAGGCTTACAACTACTTAACTGTGGGCGAGTAGTATGAAGGCCTATGAGCAGGTCGAAGAGGGACTCCTGAAGGTGAAAGGCATTGAAGACATCAGCATGACCAAGTGGAAGAAGAAAAAGAAGGACAAAGACAAGGCGAAACTCCTGGAAGCGATGGGAATGAGCAAAAAGAGCAAGGAGGAGAAGCAGTGAAGCCTGGACAAGCAGATCCCAGCCCAGAAGCAGAGAGTAGAGGACTTCAACAGACACCTGGATACACTCACATAGCATTACAACATTCCTAAAGTCAGTTGGACAAAGTAGCCTCCTGGCCCTGGGTCTGGAGCAGCATCAAGAGCAAGCAGAAGGCAAGTTGGGGTTATATTTGGTCCCTCTGGTATTTTCTAGAAACAAGACTTTACACCCGTAGTTTCTGCTGTGGCAGTACTTTTGGAAGCTGTGTAACCTCATTTTGAAAATGATTAAAGTAAGACTGTCCTTTTACTCAACTTAGTTTTCTTGGTAACACATATAAAAGATACCTTTATAGTTTGGATAGAAAGTTGTTTATTTTGTTTTATGTTTTTTTGAGATAGAGGCTCAAGCTGTCCCCCTGGGTAAAGTGCTGTAACATCACAGTTCATATTAACTCCAACTCCTGGGCTCAAGTGAGTCTCCTGCCTCAGCCTCCCAAGTAGCTGGGACTACAGGTGCCCACCACAACACCCGGCTATTTTTTGGTTGCAGCCATCATTGTTGTTTGGCGGGACTGGGCTGGATTTGAACCTGCCACCTTAGGTGTATGTGGCTGGTGCCTTAGCCACTTCAGCCACAGGCACTGAGCCCAGATAGAAAATTTTGAAGGTTCATCTAGAGGTAAAGGTCATTTCTTTGTGTCATGTAAAAATAATTTTACCTCCAAGTCATGGCTAACCCACTAAGGCCAGCTAGCTGTCTTCACCTGATGAAACAGACTACAGAGGATGTTAATGTGGCCTACAGTGTGCAGAATACTGCAAGACCCTATGTGGGCTGCCCTGGGAAGCCACTCACAGCTTTGTGGTCTTCACAATGCCTCTTCAGACAACTGGCCAGTGAGGCAAAGCAGCACAGGTAGCAGAACCACACCTAAGGCAAAGATGGGGTATTACCACAACAGGCATTGCCAATCAATCACAGCATTCTTTGCAATTGAGCCCAGACACAGCCCGCTTTACAAACTTCAACCCAGACTGCAAGCAGCCTCTCGTATTCACTCAAAATTGGCATATCACATGGAGCCGAGTGTTGAGTATGGGGTTGTCCTATGTAAACTAGAATAAAGCAAAATTCAGTTATTAAAAAAGAGTAGGGCTTAGAACTAGAGTTTTAATATAACATACATAGTGACACATTTTCAGGTAATAAATACTACATATATTATGAATTTAATTCAAGAAGTTACATAAATGGTATATAAAAACTATTAAGTGGCTTGGCGCCTATAGCTCAACTGGCTAAGGCGCCAGCCACAGACACCTAAGCTGGCGGGTTTGAATCCCCAGCCCGGACCCGCCAAACAACAATGTCGGCTGCAACCAAAAAATGGCCGGGCGTTGTGGCAGACGCCTGTAGTCCCAGCTACTTGGGAGGCGGAGGCAAGAGACTCGCTTGAGCCCAGGAGTTGGGAGGTTGCTGTGAGCTGTAATGCCACGGCACTCTACCCAGGGGGACAGTTTGAGGCTCTGTCTCAAAAAACAAACAAACAAACAAAAAAAAAACTATTAAGTGAGGCTTGGCATTTGTAGCTCAGCGGCAAGGGCACTAGCCACATAGACTGGAATTGGCAAGTTCAAACCCAATTGGGGCCTGCTAAACAACAATGACAACTGCAACCCCAGCTACTTCGGAGGGTGAGGAAAGAGAATCGCTTAAGCCCAAGAATTAGAGGTTGCTGTGAGCTGTGACGCCATGGCACTCTAGCAAGGGCAACCTAGCCAGACACTGTCTAAAAAAAAAAAAAAAAAAAAAAAAACCTAGTACGTGGTCTGAGTGCAGTGGCTCATGCTTCTAATTCAAGCATTATGAGAGGCTAAGGTGGGAGGAGTGCTTGAGTTCAAGAGTTCAATAATAGCCTCAGCAAGAGTGAGACCCCACCTCTACTTAAAAACAGAAAAATAAGCAGGGCACAGTGGTGGGTGCCTATAGTCCCAGCTACTCAAGAGGCTGAGGCAAGAGGATCATTTGTGCCCAGGTGTTTCAGGTTGCTGTGAACTATGACACTACAGCACTCTAGCCTAAGGCAACAGAGTGAGACTCTGCCTCAAAAAACTCATAAAAATAAAAACTATTAAGAGTCTCAATAATAAATTTTAAAATAAATAATAAAAAGAACATATGGAAAATATGTAAAATAATAAAAAGTACAAATGATAAAATCTTGACATGGCTTTTAGATTAACTTTTAGATCCTCATGGTTTCAGCAGGTTAGAGCTGCAAACTCTGTAAAGACTGGTTGTATGTGAGATGAGACTGTACAGTATTCTTTTAAAATATATCCCTGGACTAGATGTGGTGGCTCATGGTTGTAATCCTAGCACTCTGGGAGGTGGAGGCAGGTGGACCACTTGAGCTCAGGATGGATCACTGGAGCTCAGCCTGAGCAAGGAAAGACCCTATCTCTAATTAAAACAAAAAGTAGCTGGTTGATGTGGCAGGTGCCTGTAGTCCTAGCCACACAGTAGGAGAGGATAGTTTGAGCCCAAAAGTTTGAAGTTGCTGTAAGGTATGACACCACAGCACTCCACACAGGGCAACACAGAGGTACTGTCTCAAAACAAAATAAAAAACAAAAACCATATATACCTAGACTTACCTATTCCATGTTTTAACATTAAAAAGTCTAACATACTGTATTTCAAAAATAAATAAATAGGCTCAGCACCCGTAGCACAGTGGTTACAGTGCCAGCCACATACACTGAGTCTGGCGGGTTTAAACCAGGGCCAGCTAAACAATGATGTAACTGCGGCACAGCACCTGTGGCTCAAGTGGCTAAGGCACCAGCCACATACACCTAAGGTGGCAAGTTCAAATCCAGCCCAGCATGCGAAACAATGATGGCTGCAACCAAAAAATAGCCGGGTGCTGTGGCAGGTGCCTGTGGTCCCAGCTACTTGAGAGGCTAAGGCAGAAAACTCACTTGACCTCAGAAGTTGGAGTTTGCTGTGAGCTGTGATGCTACAGCACTCTACCCTGGGGAACAACTTGAAGCTCTGTCTCAAAAAAAAATAAAAAAATAAACAATAATAACTGCAACAACAACAACAACAACAAAAAGCCAGAGGTGGCAGGTGCTTGTTGTCCCAGCTACTTGGGAGGCTGAGGCAAGAGAATCGCTTGCTGTGAGCTGTGAAACGATGGCACTTTACCCAGGGTGACACAGTGAGACTCTGTCTCAAAAATAATTATAATGATAAAATAAAAATTAAATAAATAACTTTATTTTTAGGTATTACCAGCAATAAGCCTAAGTATAAGGAAGTTAAATATCAATAACCTATTAGTAATACCAAGACATATTATTGAGAGAATAGATATTTTCTAAGTATTCAAGTAAATACAATAATAAATAGATAAATTCATATAGGTGATTTCAGTACAGTATAAAACAAAAGTATTTCTAACATGTTTATTAGGATCAATATTCAGTCTGGTCAGTTTTATTTCTCTTTATTTTTCTAGGCTTAAATATCCTGGAATTAACTGCATTTATTTCTTTCTTATTTTTTCTTTGAGACAGAGTCTCAAGCTGTTGCCCTGGGTAGAGTGCCGTGGCATCACGTGCCGTGGCATCACAGCTCACAGCAGCAACCTCTAACTCTTGGGCTTGAGTAATTCTCTTGCCTTAGCCTCTCAAGTAGCCAGGACTACAGGCGCCTGCCACAACGCCTGGCTATTTTTTTTGGTTGCAAGTTGTCATTGTTGTTTGGCAGGCCCAGGCTGGATTTAAATCTGCCAGCTTTGGTGTATATGGCTGGCATCCTAGCCGCTGAGCTACAGTTTTCTATTTTTAGTATAGGTGGGTTCTCATTTTTTCCTTAGGCTGATCCTCAACTCCTGAGCTCCGACAATCCTCCCACTTTGGCCTCCTACAGTGCTAGGATTATAGGCATGAGCCACTACCCACTCTGCATTTACTTTATTAAAAGATCTTTCTCATAGGGATACTGCTATGTTTATAATAAAACTTTATTGCAGGTTCGGGGTCCGTAGCTCAGTGGTTAGGGCATCGGCCACACGCACCGAGGCTGGTGGTTTCGAACCCAGCCCAGGCCTGCTAAAACGACAATGACAACAGCAACAAAAAATTGCTGGGTGTTGTGGTGGGCACCTGTAGTCCCAGCTATCTGGGAGGCTGAGGCAAGAGAATTGCTTGAGCCCAAGAGTTTGAGGTTGCTATGAGCTACGACACCATGGCACTATAACAAGGGTAGCAACGTAAGACTCTGTCTCAAAAAAAAAAAAAAAAAAGATAAAAGAAAACAATACCAAATCCCTCAATACCATCTATGACTTTGTGTAGAGCAGACACTTCAAAAGCTAATTCCCTGGAAAGCTTAAAACAGAGGGTCTTTAGATAGACAACCCAAACCCATTTTCTGTACTTTATCATCATATCTAAAATAAAATGGGAAAATTAAATGACTACATGCACAGTAACATCTATCTTCCCCCATTTACTATGTAGAATACTTCTGGGCAGATCTTTATCATCCACCCAGGAGACTGATTTCTCTGGGAAAAGTAGCCAATCTGGGCAATGACACCTCAAAATTCTAGCATAGTAGAGTTTGAGAGAAAAACAATCTTCTCAGATTATCATCCATTAATGCTCAAAATAAAAGGGCAGTGCCTGTGGCTCAGTAAGTAGGGCACCAGTTCCATATATCAAGGGGCAGGTTTGAACCCAGCCCCAGCCAAACTGTAACAAAAAAAATAGCTGGGCGTTGTGGCGGGTGCCTGTAGTCCCAGCTACTCCGGAGGCTGAGGCAAGAGAATCACCTAAGCCCAGGAGTTAGAGGTTGCTATGAGCTGTGTGATGCCATGACACTCTACAGAAGGAGATAAAGTGAGACTCTGTCTCTTAAAAAAAAAAAAAGTTCAAAATAAGACAAACACTATCCATTAATTATTTGGTATATGGGAAAACCTCAAACATAGAAGATAGAGTCTATGAACAAACAGAGACCAAAATAAAGGAGCATCATGTAGGAAATGGAGATTATATAGAGACTGAAACATTGGCTTGGTGCCTGTGGCTCAAGTGGCTAAGGTGCCAGCCACATATACCTAAGGTATCAGGTTCAAATCCAGCCCCGACCCGCCAAACAACAATGATGGCTGCAACCGAAAAAAAAGAGAGAGAGTGAAACATTAACAAAACCAAAATTTGTATTCTCAGAAAAAAAAAGACATTTTATTTATAAAAGAAAAATAAGGTGCTACAGAAAGAAAAATCAGTAGGAAGCCTAAAAGGAAATTTAAGAGAATCTCTTAGACAGTAGACTAAAGAAAGAAAAAGAAAGTAGGAGAAAAAATGAGAGAACCAGAGAAAATTAAAGGGACAACATCCATTTTAGGACAGAAAAATGAAGGGAAAGCTATCAATAAAAAAAGGCAAAAAGAAACTAAAGAAAATTTCCTAGGACCAAAGCTGCCAAACTGAAAGGGCTTAACACAATAGATGAGAGAGAACAGAACCACACACACAAAAAATCAACAGTAAAATTTCAGAACTTTGGTGAGAAAGATGGGAAGGGAGAGGAGGAGAGGGAAAGAGAAGGAAGAAGCAACAATGGAACAGGAAACAGAATAGCATCGGGTTTTTCAACAGCAGGCTTGGAAGCTTTTAAATACAATGGTGCATCTTCAAAATAGTGATTGCGAAACTGTAATTCCATACTCAAACTACTTCAAGGATGACCAAAAATACAATATGGGCATCCTCAGGCACTATCTTCAGTACTTCCTGGTCTGCTCTGATATCAGGCCCTCAAATCTAAATCATACAATCCCAATCCCATCCCCTAACTAACACCCACAGAAGCAGAGCAAGAATCCCCCTTTTGGAGCTCACACTGCACCCTCCCTCTTCACAGAGGGGCACTTTTTGCAAATGGTGTTTAAACTCCATAGGTAGCTGAGGGGGTATAACTAGCACACTCAAGGTCAACTAGAACCTAAGTGCACAATCTTAAAAAGCAATTTTGTGTTCCACTGATTCTTGGTAGACATTCAGCAAAACTACCCAACTCCTTCCTTTTGCTTGAGGTTGGTCCTCCCCCAACGTCTACTCACTCTCCCATGAAGAGGATGGGACCAAGCATCAATGGCTAGTCCAAATGGGATAAGGGTTCAGGGATGGAATGGGTAGGGGTAAATTCACAGTGTGGTTGAATCTCAACTCTAACTTTTATGGTCTCTGCCTGAAGATGAAAAAGTCCTGACAGTATCCTCTGAGAGCACCTTTCCTGTTTCCCCCAATTAACTGCCCCAGTGATAACAGCTATCATACTAATGTTACTAAACAAACTGCACAACTGTCTATTAAACAAAGTACCTGAAGGTACTTCTCTAGGCTGGCTACTCTGCCACCAGGGACTCCTCCTACAGATACTCTTCAGCCTTAGCTGTTCCTCCTCCACAACTGGTCCCCCTAGGGCTGTATCTTCTACAAACTTGGCTTGTCTTCCATCATGCAGTAATAAAACTCATCCCTCTCTGCTATGCTGCCCGTATCAAAGGAATGTTTTGACTCCATAGAACTGTTCTGCTGTGACTTACTCTTGAGAGCTGGTGGTAGACCACAGCGAGTTTAAAATTAGGAAATAGAGTAACCCATTTCTCTGACTATACTAAGGCAGTAATCTATACAGTGTCTCAAAAGGTGTCCATGAAGTTGCTATACATAGAGAAAATGGGAAATTATAGATGAATATACTTTAATTTACAAAATATTCTTTACAATTATTATTTCATTTACAAAGATTCTATGATGTCTAGCTTGTAAAATTGTGTAATGAATATTATATGTAAGGAATGTAGTTATTTGGTTTTCAAGGAAGGTCAACCAAATGCCTCAGTGGTGGTAAAGAGGGACTCATCACCAGTCATCACTACTTACTTTATGAGTGCAACATGACAACCTACCCCCCCTCAAAGGACTGTGAAGACACAGAATGACCCAGAAACTCTGCTTTCCTCATCTTTACCTAGAAGCCATCATTCAATGGTGCCAATAATACATTCTCCATTCAGAGATAAGTCAGTGTTTGCTACTCAGCTTTGAAAACAAAAACAATGTGCTCTTTGTGGATACACGCTGGAGATATAAAACTATAAATAAAAGGGAAAGATTAACAAAATGTCATGACATTCATTACCTATTCTGATATAGGAATGGAGGAAGAAATGAACTGGTGAAAAAAATACTGAGGGACACCAGTAATGTTTTATAATACTTTTTAACCTGGGCTGGCAGCCACAGAGGAGTTCATTTTATTATGTAAATCTACGTTAAGTAGCATTATGTAAACATATTTTATATGTATTTTTATTTTCTTTTTCTTTTCCCAATGCAAAAGCAGGAGAGTTTTATTTAAGCTTGCGAACCTGGGCCTCCAGTATCTCAGCGCAGCAAGATTGGGCTGAAGGCCTGTATTTTTATTTCCATAGTACACCTCACAATTTTTTTTTTTTTTTGAGACAGAGTCTCACTTTGTTGCCCTTGGTAGAGTGCCGTCGAGTCATAGCTCATAGCAACCTCAAACTCTTGGGCTCAAGTGATTCTCTTGCCTCAGGCTCGAGTAGCTGGGACAACAGATGCCTGTCACAACACTTGGCTTTTTTTGTTGTTGTTGCAGTTGTCACTGTTGTTTAGCTGGCCTGGGCTGGGTTCGAACCTGACAGCCTTGATGCATGTGGCTGGTGCTTTAACCACTATGCTATGGGGAGCCGAGTCTACATCTCACAATTTTAAAAATAGGTTTATGCTTCTCAAAACAACAACATTATGAATCAGATAAATACCCTTTTATTAGATTTATCTAGAAATGCTTGGTATTTGATAGCCAAGTAACAGAACAGTTCTTTGGAGTCAAATATTTGATAACCAAAGTGGGCTTATCCTCCAAAAGCAAAGACTATTCCATCAATTTAACTCACCACATTAACATATTAAAAGAGAATATAATCAATTTACTAGATGCAGAAAAAACATCTAATAAAACTGAATAATCATCTATAAACAATGATAAAAAAATCTTATTATTTTTTTTTTTTTGAGACCAAGAGTCTCACTTTGTCACCCTTGGTAGAGTGCTATGACATCACAGCTCACAGCAACCTCAAACTCTTGGGTGATCCTCTTGCCTCAAACTCCCAAGTAGCTGGGACTACACGTGCCTGCCACAACGCCCAGCTACTTTTTCATTTTTTACAGACAAGGTGTTTCTCTGGCTCAGGCTGATCTCGAATTCATGAGTTTCGGCAATCCCAGAGTGCTAGGATTACAGACATGAGCCACGGCACCCAACCAATGATAAAAAAAATCTTTCAGCAAAATAAGTAACAATAAATTCCTTAATCTAATAAAAAACACCAAAAATCTAGAACCAAAAAGGCAGAAATTAGAGATTTCCAAACAGAATGTATGGTAAAAGGGTTATGTCCCAGATTTTGATCTATTTAGTCTTTGAGAGAGTTTAGAGGGGTTTGAGGCACATGGGAACCCCTGCTACAAAAAACTGCCTTACTTGATGTCAGGGTGCTATACAAATGTTACATTTTCTATATAATCCATGATATGAACAAGGTTGAAAAAGCACTGCTGACTCATAGTGATTGGGTATTTTTAATTTTGAAAACTACTGTCACAGATGTTACATTCCTCTCACCATCAAGAATGATACAGTGATGCTTGCTATGACTGATTATATCTAATACTAATCTACAGGTTTTAGTCAACATAATTGAAAAACAGAAGTTACAGAATGACATATAGAGTATGTCAGGCTCAAAAATATGCAAAGCAAGCAGCGCCCGGAGGGCCACATTCCTTACAATATTCATAAAATATTGGGTGTGTAGGGTGCTGGCCTGGCTGGTGGGTTCGAACCCGGCCCAGGCCAGCTAAACAACAATAACAACTGCAACAAAAAAATAGCCGGGAATTATAGCAGGTGCCTATAGTCCCAGCTACTTGGGAGGCAGAGGCAAGAGACTTGCTTAAGCCCAAGAGTTAGAGGTTGCTGTGAGTTGTGACGCCATGGCACTCTACCAAGGGCAAAATAGTAAAACTCTGTCTTAAAAAAAAAGCAAAGCCTTATAACAGTTTAAGTATGCCTATATATGTTGCAACAATATACAAACACACATATTGAAGTAAATATGACAAAATGTTAAAATGATAAAGCTGCACAGTAATTCCTTAGCAGTATATTAGGTTATTCTTCTTACTTTAGTAAATGCTTTTATTTCATAATTTTTCCTTGTGATTTTGAAAATACTTCGACTATATGATGCCATGTATCTGTCAAATTAGATTCCTTAACAAAATAAAAAGCAAACAAATTACTCTAATGAGGAATACTGCCAATCTCTCATTAATTCATGCCTAGTAACTAAATACTAAACCTAACTGTGCATCTGGTGATGTAAATAGAGTTAACCTCATCTCAACAAAAAATTATGTTTTCCCCTTAACTCCATATGGAAATTCAAATAAAAGTATTTCTTTCTTACAAAGACTGAACTGAATATATCTAAAGCATAGTTTTTCATAAAGAAAAATTATGAAATATATACATCAAAAATTGTGAAAAGTGAAAATCTAAAGTAGAAAATTTAGCAGGAAGAGTTTAGTAAAAATCTTATACTGTACTTAACGATATAGTCAATTCCTGAATTGCTCTTCTATCTCATTCTCCTTATATTTAATTCTGCTAATTCATTACTTTATTAAAAAAAAAAAAGACAAGCATATATTTTTTTCACACCAAATTTTTCTACTTGATGGCATTTCAGAAAGACTCATGGCTCGGCGCCTGTAGCTCAAGTGGCTAAGGCACCAGCAACATACACCAGAGCTGGTGGGTTTGATCCAGCCCGGGCCTGCCAAACAACAATGACAACTACAACCAAATACTAGCTGAGCATTGTGGCAGGCTCCTATAGTCCCAGATACTTGGGAGGGTGAGGCAAGAGAATTGTTTAAGTTCAGGAATTGGAGGTTCTGAGCTGTGATGCCACAGAACTCTATGCAGGGTGACAGCTTGAGGCTCTGCCTCAAAAAAAAATAAAAGATTCACAATACTGAAACCCTACAAACTCATTGTAGATAAGGAAGCAAAGAATATTTCCTTCTATAGTGTAAATATTCTCTTAAGGCAATTGATAGACCACAAGAAGTACAAATAAACATCCAGCGCTAAACCGACACAGTGCTAGAACTACTCTCACATTAAGCATATTAACAAAAATGAAAAGTCATTTAATGCCCCATGCACAATCTGATGAATTTAAAAAAGAAATATATACTACTGTCAGATATACATGTAACAGAATTTAACTTGTATCATCTAAGTCTACTTTGGAAAATAAAAATGAGATGAAAGAAAAAATGAATATAAAATTCCTTAAGGATGGTAGTGCATGGGTGGGTTGGTTTGTGAAAAAATATTCATGTGCTATCAAATTTCTGGTAATGCTTCTTATCCTGGCTTTTAAAATAACTATAAGGAAGTATAAATTTAATGTTATTTCTTTTTCTTTTTTTTAGACAGAGTCTTACTATGTTGTCCTTGGTAGAGTGCCATAGTGTCACAGCTCACAGCAACCTCAAACTCTTGGGGCTTAAGTGATTCTCTTGCCTCAGCCTCCCAAGTAGCTGATACGATAGGCACCTGCCACCAACACCCCACTATTTTTTGTTATTCATTTGTTATTCATTGTTTAGCAGGCCCTGGCTGAGTTTGAACTCACCAGCCCCAGTGCATGTGGCTGGCACCCTAACTACTGAGCTACGGGTACCAAGCTGTTATTTCATTTTCAAAATAATAAACATAAGAATTCATTTCTAAAACAAAACTATGTATATGGGAACTTTCAGAAGATGAACTACTTTATTAAACTACTATATCCTTACATTTCCACTGGGAAAATAAAAGGGGTCTTCTGGATTTACATTCTCTCCAACATTTGGTATTACCACATTAAAGTTTTTGTGTAGGGGCCGGCGCCCGTAGCTCAGTGGGTAGGGTGCCGGGCACATGCACCAGGGCTGGTGGGTTCAACCCCAGTCAGGGCCTGCTAAAATTTAAAAAAAAAAAAAAAAAAAAAGAAAAGTTTTTGTATAGGGGCAGGTTAGTGCCTCACACCTGATATCTTAGTTTGCTTTGGGAGGCCAAAGTGGGAAGACAGCTTAAGGTCAGGAGTTAGAAACTTGTAAGACCTCATCTCTACAAAAAATTAAAAAATTAGCCAGGCATGGAAGAAACATGGTGCATAGAGATAGCCTCAGCTACTTGCAAAGCTGAAGCAGGATTGCCTGAACTCCAGATTTTAAGGCTGCAGTGATCTACTGTGCTACTGCACTCTAGCCTGAGCAATAGAGCAAGACCCTGTCTCTTAAAAAAAAAAAGTTTTGGGGCTTGGCACCCAAAGCTCAGTGACTAGGGCGCCAGCCATGTACGACAAGGCTGGCAGGTTTAAGCCTGGCCCAGGCCTGCTAAACAACAATGACAACTGCAACCAAAAATAGCCAGACACTGTGACAGGCACCTGTAGTCCCAGCTACTTGGGAAGCTAAGGCAAGATAATCACTTAAGCCCAAGAGTCTGAGGTTGCTGTGAGCTGTGACACCATATCACTCTACCCAGGGTAAGAAAGTGAGACTGTCTCAAAAAAAAGAAAAAAGAATAAAAAAGTTTTTGTATAATGGAATATCTTATCTTAAAAAAAGTCTGTGACTCAATCATTTTGAGTGTAATAGTATTTCTTTTCTTTTTCTTTCTTTCTTTCTTTGGAGATAGCACCCACCACACTTGGCTATTTTACAGATGGGTCTGGCTCTTGTTCAGGATGGTCTTGAACCTGTGAGCTCAGGCAATCCACCCACCTCAGCCTCCCAGAGAGCTGGGATTACAGGCTTACGTAAGCCTTTATGCCCAGCCAGAATAACATGATTTCTTAATGTGCATTTTCCTGTTCATTAATGATGTTGAATACCTTTTAACACGTTTATTAGCCACATAGTATTTCTTCTTTTGTGAAATGTCTTTTCATTTATGCTCCCTTCTATTTTTTATCCCATTAAGTTCTTTGTGCTTTACTTACTATAAAAATCATTTAATATGCTCTTAATTTTCTAATTTTTGAGATAAGGGTCTCTCTCTGTCTGGGCTGGAGTGCAGTGGCATTATCATAGCTCACTGCAACCTCAAACTCCTGGCCTCAAGCAATCCTCCTGCTTTGGTTTCCCAAAGTGCTGGGATTACAAGTGTGGCCTGGGAAACACCAAGCAAGCCTCTTATTTCCTATTAATATTTCCCCCTAATTTTTTAAGTGTATGTATTAGTATAATTTCATATTCGTCATATGTCTGTTTTAGCATTTCTACTAGTAGAATCTGTAATCCGGCAAACTATTTTTCCTTTAAAAAAAAAAGTCTTTATTATTTTGGCCTTTGTGCCTTGTTTTCTTTCCTCTTTTTTTTTGAGACAGAGCCTCAAACTGTCACCCTGGATAGAATACCGTGGCATCACAGCTCACAGCTCATAGCTTGAGCCTAGCCAAACTCCTAGGCTCAAGCGAGTCTCCTGCCTCCAAGTAGCTGAGACTACAGGTGCCCACCACAACGCCCGGCTATTTTTGGTTGCAGCTATCATTGTTGTTTGGTGGGCCCGGGCTGGATTCAAACCTGCCAGCGCAGGTATATGTGGCTGGCACCTTAGCCGCTTGAGCCACAGGCGCCAAGCCTGTGTGCTTATTTTCTAGGAAAACTCAACACAAGCAATGTACATAGAGAATGCCAGCCCATAATCACTATCAGTCCCTGTAAACTCAAGATATGAAGGTAAAGCATTACAGGAAGCAAAAAACTACAATCTCTCTTCTCAAAACAATCTCTTGGGAGAAGAGCTTCATAATAATCCAAAGGGCAGGTTTCAAATGAGCTCCCAGGTTGGTGAACAATACCACATCCACATACTGGGAGGGTGGCACATCCCAACTCTACAGGGACGAAAGTTCCTGTGCTCTGTGCCTTGTCAGACCTCACCATATATATATATGTGTATATATATATGTATATATATATTCATCTGGCTGTTTATTTCCATGCTTTAAAATATTCTTTGATAAATAGGCAAATAAAATTGTCTCTCTGAGATGTAAACTGGTCTAGCAAATTAACTGAACTTGCAGAGGACACAAGAATCTCTGATTCATAGCTGGTCAGTCAGAGGTATAGGTGACAACCTAACACTTCAGAGTGTCATCCAAAATGAGAGAGACTTGTGAGAATAAGCCCTCAGTCTCTGTGATCTGATGCTACCTCCAGCTAGATGGCATCAGGAAAAAATTCAATTAGAGGACATTCATCTGAAGTCTGTTGAAGACCTGCATGGTGTAGAAGTCAGAAACTTATTAGGCTGTGTGTGGTGGCTCGCCTGTGTAATCCCAGCACTCTGGAAGGCCATGGAGGGCAGAATGCTTGAGCTCATGAGTTTGAGACCAGCCTGAGCTAGAGTGAGACCGTCTTTAAAAATAGCCAGATGAGGCTCAGCGCCTATAGCTCAACAGACTAAGGCGCCAGCCACATACACCTAAGGTGGCGGGTTCGAATCCCCAGCCCAGACTTGCCAAACAACAATGACGGCTGCAACCAAAAAATGGCCGGGCGTTGTGGCGGACGCCTGTGGTACCAGCTACTTGGGAGGCGGAGGCAAGAGACTCGCTTGAGCCCAGGAGTTGGAGGTTGCTGTGAGCTGTAATGCCACGGCACTCTACCCAGGGGGACAGCTTGAGGCTCTTTATAAAAAAAAAAAAAAAAAAAAAGAAAATGATGTAGATTTCAGATAGTGGAAATTTGAGGGTGGGATGATGTTTGGATGGGAAGGGAAAAATAGGTTAGATAGGAGAAGATTGGAGAGAGTGGGGTGTTAAGTTGGGAGTGCTTTGCTGGAGGAGGGGGAGGAACAACAGCATTGAAAGACTTGCCTTGAGTTACTTGTTCTTTCTTCCTGTGGTGCAGATGACCGGTCACAGGGAGCAATCACTGGGGTCCGGCCAGGACTGCCTGGCCCAGAACACAGCCCTTCAGAATCCCAGCCTTCATCACCTTCTCCGACCCCATCACCACCCCCAATCTTGGAGCCGGGGTCTGAGCCTAACCTCGCAGTCCTCTCTATTCCTGGAGACGCCATGACAACGGGGATGATACAAATGTCTGTAGAAGAATCAACTCCCATCTCCCATGAAACTGGGGAGCCATATTGCCTCTCTCCAGAACCCACTCCTCTTGCTGAACCTATACTGGAAGTAGAAGTGACACTTAGCAAACCAATTCCAGAATCCGAGTTTTCTTCCAGTCCTCTCCAGGTTTCTACCCCCATGGCATCTCACACAGTGGAAATTCATGAGCCTAATGGCATGGTCCCATCTGAGGATCTGGAACCAGAGGAGGAGTCAAGCCCAGAGCTTGCCCCTCTCCCTCCATCGGCTTGCCTTTCTGAGTCTCCTGTGCCCATTGCTCCCACTGCCCAACCTGAGGAACTGCTCAACGGAGCCCCTTCGCCACCAGCTGTGGACTTAAGCCCAGTCAGTGAGCCAGAGGAGCAGCCCAAGGAGGTTACGACAGCATCATTGGCCCCTGCCACCATCCTCACTGTCACTCCACCTATGGCTCCTTCAACTACTTCCTCTGCTCAGGAAGAGGAAATGGAGGAAGAGGAGGAAGAAGGAGAAGCAAGAGAAGCCGAGAGTGAGAAGACAGGAGAGGAACTGCTCCCTCCAGAGAGCACCCCTGTCCAAGCCCACTCATCCCAGAATTTGGAGGCAACAGCCACACAAGGTAAGATGGGGCTCTAGTGGAGGTGACCCTGGCTGGGGGTGTGGTTCATTGTCTTTATTGATGACCTCCAATGTGTGTTACAGCATCTGAGTCAGAGAAGCCCTGTGATGGAACTTAGATTAAGGGCTATTAAGCCTAGAGAGGGTGTGAGGGAAAGAGAAAATACTATATACTGTGGTGACTTTTTATATCCCAGGAGTTAAGGGTACTTCTTAAATTGTTGCCACCCCTGCTTTTCTTTCCTTATTTTTTAAATTAGTGGCAGTATCTGTGCCAAAGAGGAGACGGAAAATTAAGGAGCTAAATAAGAAGGAGGCTGTGGGAGACCTTCTAGATGCCTTTAAGGAGGTAAGGGAGCAGAAAAGGTGGGAAGGACAGAGTTTGGGTACAAAACAGTCAGTGGTCATTCTGCAATCAAAACTGGGATTCCTGTTGTTTCAGGTGAACCCAACAGTACCAGAGGTGGAGAATCAGCCTCCTGTAGTCAACAATCCAGGCCCAGAGTCTGAAGGCAGCAGTATGCCCTCACGGCCTGAGGAAACAGATGAGACCTGGGACTCAAAGGAAGACAAAATTCACAATGCTGAGAACATCCAGCCAGGGGAACAGAAGTACGAATATAAGTCAGGTATGTGGAAGGAAGGATTGAGAATTACTGTTCCTATCAGGGTCCCAGGGAGACAGTGTGATTGGTTCATGCTCTTTCTTGCAGATCAGTGGAAGCCTCTAAACCTTGAGGAGAAAAAGCGTTATGATCGTGAGTTCCTGCTCGGCTTTCAGTTTATCTTTGCCAGCATGCAGAAGCCAGAGGGATTGCCCCACATCAGTGATGTGGTGCTGGACAAGGTTGGTGGCTTGAGGGGGTAGAAGGCTAAGTTTGGGTTGGATAGTTTAGGGATGAGCCTGAGGTAGGTCGTAAAAGAGTGGTCAGTATCCCTAACCTACTTCTGAGACCTTCCTTGCCCTCTTTGTAGGCCAACAAAACACCACTTCGGCCCCTGGATCCTACCAGACTACAAGGCATAAATTGTGGCCCAGATTTCACTCCATCCTTTGCCAACCTTGGCAGACCAGCACTTAGCACCCGTGGGCCCCCAAGGGGTGGGCCAGGTGGGGAGCTGCCCCGCGGGCCGGTGAGTGGGGCTGGCTAAGGGAAGGAGGGAGGTGGGCAAGGGACAGGGTTGAGTGGCTCCCTTGTATGTCATTGCTAGGTGGGGAGCAGTTTGTCCTGGAAATGTGTGGTAGTGGTGGTGTGTGTTATGCTGACTGGTTCTCTGTTTTCTCTTGTCCTTGTCCCTTGCTTAGCAGGCTGGCCTAGGACCTCGACGCTCTCAGCAGGGCCCCCGAAAGGAACCACGTAAGATCATTGCCACAGTGTTAATGACCGAGGATATAAAACTAAACAAAGCAGAAAAGGCCTGGAAACCCAGCAGCAAGCGAACAGCAGCTGATAAGGACCGAGGGGAAGAGGATGCTGATGGCAGCAAGACCCAGGTACTGGCAGGTCCTACTTTTGGTCTCCATTTCCTTTCTTTTCTTTTCTTTTCTTTTTTTTTTTTTTTTTTTTTTGAGACAGAGCCTCAAGCTATTGCCCTGGGTAGAATGCCGTGGCATCACAGCTCACAGCAACCGCCAACTCCTGGGCTTAAGCGATTCTCTTGCCTCAGCCTCCCAAGTAGCTGGGACTGAAGGCGCTGGCCACAATGCCTGGCTATTTTTTGGTTGTAGTTGTCATTGTCGTTTGGCAGGCCCAGGCTGGATTTGAACCCTCCAGCTCTCGTGTATGTGGCTGGCCACTTGAGCTACAGGCGGTTGAGCCTCCCATTTCCTTTCTTTTAAGATCTCCCACCAGAGCCAACTTTGCTCTCTTTGTGACTGTCCTTATTACTAACATCTGCATAAGTCCCTACCGCTCTCTCCTGTCCTTCATAGTGGCCTCTGTTCTTCTGAGAACTTCACCGGATCCTTTGTGTTTGTCTCCTTTCCCTAGGACCTGTTTCGGAGGGTGCGCTCCATCCTGAATAAGCTGACACCCCAGATGTTCCAGCAGCTGATGAAGCAAGTAACACAGCTGGCCATTGACACTGAGGAACGGCTCAAAGGGGTCATTGACCTTATCTTTGAGAAGGCCATTTCAGAACCCAACTTCTCTGTGGCCTATGCCAACATGTGCCGCTGCCTCATGGCGGTTAGTTTCCACTGTCTTCTAAATCTTGTGGTCTAGTTTTCCACTTTGTTCCCAAGATGCCTTGAGTCTAGCTTCTTGATTCTCCTGTACCCTGTGCTGTTGATGGCAGCTAGAAGGGGCCAGAGGTCTTACTAGGTCAGTTAGTTATAGACTCTTGGAGGGCTTTCCCTGCCCCAGACTAGTCTGAATGTGACATTTTTTTTGACCAACAGCTGAAAGTGCCCACTACAGAAAAGCCAACAGTGACTGTGAACTTCCGAAAACTCTTGTTGAATCGATGTCAGAAGGAATTTGAGAAAGACAAAGATGATGATGAGGTTTTTGAGAAGAAGCAAAAAGAGATGGATGAAGCTGCTACGGTGAGAGAAAACTCACTGCCAGTTCAGCTCCTTACACATCTCACTTGACTATAGAGTTCAGGGTGGGGATAGTGTTAACTGCGGGTAGGGAGGCTCTCTGCCCCCAGGCCTGAGAGTGCTTACTGCCAGGTTTTGGATATCCACATGGTAGAGGAGAAGAGAAGGGTTTTAGCTGAATGGCTTGGTATCTTGACATGGTCCCTGCCCCATGACTGGCAGGCAGAGGAACGGGGACGTCTGAAGGAAGAGTTGGAAGAGGCTCGGGACATAGCCCGGCGGCGCTCTTTAGGGAATATCAAGTTTATTGGGGAACTATTCAAGCTGAAGATGTTAACAGAGGCGATAATGCACGACTGTGTGGTCAAACTACTAAAGAACCATGATGAGGAGTCTCTTGAGTGCCTTTGCCGTCTGCTTACCACCATTGGCAAAGACCTGGACTTTGAAAAAGCCAAGGTAGGGGTCCTTGAATGTGGAGGGGATGGGCTGAAGAACAAGGGGCTGAGGGCCTGAGTTGGGCAGGGCCTATATAGTTAGAGGTGAGATGTTAAAATTTCCTGGTCCCTTTGCTCCTCTCCAGCCCCGAATGGATCAGTATTTCAACCAGATGGAGAAAATCATTAAAGAAAAGAAGACATCATCTCGCATACGCTTTATGCTGCAGGATGTGCTGGATCTGCGAGGGGTATGTGTCCCTTCCCCTACCAAACCACTGCCCTCTAGTTCTCAACTCTCTTGTCTGTCCCTCCCTGACAATTAAGTCACTGGCCTTTTGTCCCCACAGAGCAACTGGGTGCCGCGCAGAGGAGATCAGGGTCCCAAGACCATTGACCAGATCCACAAGGAGGCAGAGATGGAGGAGCACCGGGAGCACATCAAAGTGCAGCAGCTCATGGCCAAGGGCAGTGACAAGCGCCGGGGTGGCCCTCCAGGCCCACCTATCAGTGAGTTTGAGGCTAGGATTGAGGAGGGTGCAGTGAAGGGACTTGAGAGGTTGTGCTTTCCTCTGATGACTTCATGTTAGTGCCACGTGTCTGGGCCACTGAGACCCCATGATGGAACTGAGGATCTGAGGAAAGGAGGCTAAGGGTGGCTCAAGGAGAAGGGGCTGTTAGGATCTACTCATTGTATTGTGTCCCCCATTCCCCTTTTTTTGTCTCAGGCCGTGGCCTGCCACTTGTGGACGATGGTGGCTGGAACACAGTCCCCATCAGCAAAGGCAGCCGCCCCATTGATACCTCACGGCTCACCAAGATCACCAAGGTAGGGGTGGGTACATTGGGGTAATGCCGGTGCGGTAGAGGGGTAAAGAGGGACCAAATAGGCGTTAAGCTCAGGTTTGGATCCTAGTCTGCTCATTTTTCTAAGATTGCGAAGGTCATAGTGAATTTTTCGTCTCAGACTAACTGGTTAGTTGTGAGACAGGACTGCCAATTCCCTGGGGGTCATGCCAGTTTGCCATTGGTTAGCAAACTGATAAGTATACAGGGCCAGCCTGTTGCCTGCTTCTTTGTATTTTATGAGCTAGGATTGGTTTTCATGTTTTTAAATGGTTGAGGAATATCAAAACCTATATGGCAATATGTGATGTGGAAATCAAATTTAAAAAAATTTTTTTTTGGCTTGGCACCTGTGGCTCAAGAGGCTAAGGCACCAGCCACGTACACCTGAGCTGGCGGGTTCAAATCCAGCCCAGGCCCGCCAAACAGTGATGGCTGCAACCAAAAAAAAAAACCAAAAAAATAGCTGGGCGTTGTGGCGGGCACCTGTAGTCCCAGCTACTTGGGAGGTGGAGGCAGAAGACTTGCTTGAGCCCAGGAGTTGGAGGTTGCTGTGAGCTGTGATGCCATAGCACTCTACCCAGGGCAACAGCTTGAGGCTCTGTCTCAATAAATAAATAAGTTTTTTTTTTTTTTTGAGACAGAGTCTCACTTTGTCGCCCTTAGAGTGCCGTGGCGTCACAGCAACCTCCAGCTCTTGGGCTTAGGTGATTCTCTTACCTCAGACTCCTAATTCGCTGGGATTACAGGGGCCCACCACAACACCTGGCTATTTTTTTGTTGCAGTTTGGCTGGGGCTGGGTTTGAACCTGGCACCATTGGTATATGGGGCTGGTGCCCTACTCACTGAGCCACAGGCACTGCTCCCAATTTTTTTTTTTTTTTTTTTTGAGACAAAGTCTCACTATGTTGCCCTCAACACAGCTCATAGCAACCTCAAACTCTTGGGCTTCAGTGATTCTCTTGCCTCAGCCTCCCAAGTACCTGGGACTACAGGCGCCCGCCACAACGCTTGGCTATTTTTTTTTTTTTGAGACAGAGCCTCAAGCTGTCCCCCTGGGTAGAGGGCCGTGGCATTACAGCTCACAGCAACCTCCAACTCCTGGGCTCAAGCGATTCTCCTGCCTCTGCCTCCCAAGTAGCTGGGACCACAGGCGCCC
>CAUYTI010135523.1:0-12964 GCA_963575145.1 Galago senegalensis | reverse complement strand
TTTTTGAGACATAGCCTCAAGCTGTCTCCCTGGGTAGAGTGCCATGGCATTACAGCTCACAGCAACCTCCAACTCCTGGGCTCAAGCCAGTCTCTTGCCTCCACCTCCCAAGTAGCTGGGACCACAGGCACCCGCCACAATGACCGGCTATTTTTTGGTTGCAGCCGTTATTGTTGTTTGGCGGGTCCGGGCTGGGGATTCGAACCCGCCACCTTAGGTGTACATGGCTGGCGCCTTAGCCGGTTGAGTTATAGGCGCCGAGCCCAGATGTTTTTTCATAAGAAGTGTATTAGGTTGCATTCCCACCAGCAGTATGGAAGTGTTCCCTTTTCTCTTTATCCATGCTAACATCTCTGGTTTTGGGATTTTGTGATATGGGCTAATCTTACTAGAGTTAGGTGATATCTCAAAGTAGTTTTGATTTGCACTTTTCTGATGATTAAGAATGGTGAGCATTTTTTCATATATCTTTAGGTCATGCATGAGTCTATACTCTTTAGAGAAATTTCTTTTCAAGGTCCTTACCCAGCCTGAGATAGGATCACTTGTTCTCTTCTTGGTAATATATTTGCATTCTCTATGGATTCTGGTTATTAAAACTTTTTCAGAGACATAACCTGCAAATATCTTCTCCCATTCTGAGGGCTACCTTCTTGCTTTACTTATCAGATTCTTGGCTTTGCAGAAGCTTTTTAGTTTGGTAATGTCCCAGTAGTGTATTTTTTATGTTGCTTTAATTGCTTGAAGGGGTCCTCCTCATAAAATTTGCACCCAGGCTGATTTTTTCAAGCGTTTTCCCTACACTTTCTTCTAATATTTCAATAGTTTCATGTATTAAGTTTAAATTTTAATCCAGTGAGAGTCTATCTTAGTTAATGGTGAAAGGTGAACTGGCTAAATATGATATGAACATTTTCTAGATCCATTCATTTAAATAGGAGGGAGGTAAAGTTTATTTATGGCTGCATAGTATTCCATGGTATACATATACCACAATTTATTGATCTATTTGTGATTGACTGGCACTTGTTTCTTCCATGACCTAGCAATTATGAATTGGGCTGCAATAAATTCAGTTTCTGTTCTACAGGTATCCATCCAGTTCACCCAGCACCATTTCTTAAATAGGTAATCATTTCCCACTCAATGTTTTTAATTGGCTTGTCAAAAGATCAGATAATTATAAGTAGCTGGATTAATCTGTTGGCTCTCTATTCTGTTCTATACATCTACCTCTCTCTCTCTCTCTTTTTTTTTATTTGCCAGTACCATGCTGCTTTGATCCCTATCGATTTGCAGTATAATCTCAGGTCTGGTAGCGTACTTCCTCCTGCTTTGTTTTTATTTCTGAGTAATGTATTGGATTTTGAGTTTTTTTCTGATTCCATGTAATATGAAGTATTTTCGTAGAATCTTTAAAGTACCACAGTGGAGCTTTAATAGGAATTACATTAAAATCATTTATTGCTTTGGGTAGTATGGACATTTTAACAACGTTGATACTTCCCAGCCATGAGCATGATATGTATTTTCATTTGTTAACATTTCCAGCTATTTCTTTTAGTAGAGTTTCATAGTTCTCTTTATAGGGATCTTTCACATCCTTTATTAGGTAAACTTCCAAATATTTCATCTTATTAGGCACTACTGTGAATGTAACAGAGTTCTTGACTGTTTTTTCACCTTGGCTGCTGTTGGTATATATAAAGGTTACAGATTTATGAGTGTTGATTTTGTAACCTGAGATGCTGCTGTATTTGTTGATCACTTCTAAGAGTTTTGTAGATGAATCCCTGGTGTTTTCCAGATATAAAACCTTATTGTCTGTGAAGAGTGAAAGTTTAATCTCCTCTGACTCTATAGGGATACCCTTGACCTCCACTATCATAGCTTGTGGTCAGTAAGATTGCTGACTTGTGAGGCATGCTGGGGATAGCTGGATGAATTTGAGACGAAGAAGAATGGTGGTAATGCCCTGGTTAGAGTCTAAAAGATGAAATAATACATGGGAAATGGGCATTGGAAATTTTTTTCAAAAGTGGAGCAGCATGACAAGAGAAAGAAGTAAAGGAAGAATGTGTATATACTAATTTACTCTCTTTTTCAGGTGAAGTGGTAAATTGAGATAATTTATCACAATGTATTTCTGATGCCTGTTGCTGTTTGGGTGGCCTTACTTTCACTTCTTACATCATCTCATGGTGATCACCTTTTGCCCCACTATCAGAATAACTGTTGCTGTTCTTAGAACTTTTAGAATGATTACCCAGGAAACACTGGCAGACTTGATTTTTGGGGTTGTAAAAAATCAAAACCTCCTCCAGTTCAGCCTCACTGGCTTGTCTGATGAACTTCTGGAAGTTCTCTGCATTCACCTATGGTCGTCTTCTTCTTTATGTTTCTTCTTTGATTTCTTTTCAGCCATTTGTTCTGTTTCTTTGTTTTATAAGATGATAGTCACACAGTTGATGGGCTAGGATTCTTCTGTATTCTAGAATTGCCAGTTCTCATGGTAATGTTGCAGGTTACTTGATGCTCACTTCGTGAAACTAACCACCAGCTCCATCTGCTCATCCTCTTTGGAAGCCCCACTGGCACTGAACATGTGATATTTGCTGTCTTTCATCAGATGAATCTGAACATGCTACAGATAGGCAGAGAATGCATTTGGCCCTGCAGTTTGCTAAATTTTCCATTATCTTGCAGAACTTCCATTATCTACATCTGGTTAACTTTATGCTCTGGCTCCCGAGTCTCAATTTTGCAGCATTGTTCACCTTTATTATTCCATTCAGGAACTTTAAGGAAATTACCTTGGGTGAAATTTCTATCGTAACAGTTAATGAGGTTGTATATTTGGTTTGATTTTCTCCAAGAGAAACTGAAGACTACTTCTTGGAATCATCCTATTCTTCGTCTTCATTGTCTAATGCAACTTCTTCCTGTTCTTCTCTGTCTGTCTCAGTTTTAACATTTATTTCAGGTTGTTGGGTAATCACTGTGTACTTTAGCCTCATTGACCACAATCTGACACTCTGTTGTCTACGTTTTTGCACCTCCAGAGACAGAAGCTTCCTCTCATAAGGAGCAGCATGCAACTTGTTTTTTGAATTCATACTCTCTACCTTCATTTCTTGTGTTCAATCAGTAGCCATTCTGTCCTGAAAGAGCCATGTTTTCAGCATATAGTTCATGGAGGTCTTGTGTTTAAGGTAGGATCCGTATATTTCCCATGTCTCAGATGTAGAAAATATGCAAACAAATACAACTCTCTGATCATTCTCTTCCTTCCCCCTCCATGAAAGTATGAATTTATCTTGGAATATCAATGAATCCAGGCTTCAGATCAAAGATAGTCACTAGATTTTTCTGCTCAATTCAGCTAGTGTCTTGCAAGTGTTTGATTCAGAACATTTTTTAGCCCTCCATCCACAGAGAGAGAAGTCATCTCCCGTTCTACACTATTGATTACATTAATGACTGACATTCTAGTAACTAGGCTGACACAACAGTTGAGATGTGTACAGCAGTGAGACTCAAGCTGCATTACAGATAGTAGGACCTGATCAACTAAGAGGCTTCTACACAGCAAAGAACACAGTAAGTAAAGCAAGCACCAGCCTTCAGAGTGGGGGAAGATATTCGCTGGTTATGTCTCTGAAAAAGGTTTAATAACCAGAATCCACAGAAAACATAAACATATTAGTGAGAAAAGAACCAGTGATCCCATCTCAGGGTGGGCAAGGGACTTAAAGAGAAACTTATTTGAAGAAGACAGGTGCATTGCTTACAGATATAGAAAATAATGCTCATCATTCTTAATCGTTAAGAAATGCAAATCAAAACTACTTGAGATATCATCTAATACCAGTAAGTTTAGCTTATATCACAAAATTCCAAAATCAAAGATGCTGTTGTGGATGTGGAAAAAAGAAACACTTTTATACTGCTGGCAGGATTGGAAGCTAATACATTCCTTTGGGATGATGTCTGAAGAACACGTAGAGAACTAAAAATAGACCTGAAAGTTCATCCTACAATTTCTCTACTAGGTATATATCCAGAAGACCAAAAATCACATTAAAACAAAGATATTTGTACCATTATGTTTACTGCAGCCCAATGCATAATTTCTAGGTCATGGAAGAAGCACAAGTGCCTATCGAACCACAAATAGATCAAAAATTTTTGGTATATGTACAATATAAAATACTTTGCAGCCCTAAAGAAAGTTGAAGACTTTTCCTCCTTCATGTTTATAATAAATAGCTGGAATATATTTTCTTAGCCAAGTATCTCAATAATGGAAGAAAAAAGTATCCAACGTACTCAGCCTCTTATGAAACTAACTTATAGATTTTATAGGAATGCTATTAGCCAATCAGAGAACATGATTTTGAGGAAAGGGAGGGAAGGGGAAGGGAAGGATGTGTGGAGTGAAGTTGATAGGTGGGATCATGCCATGGTTCATCTTATAAGGGTACATGTGAATCTTTGTAAATGCAGAAAATAAAAGTCTTAACATTACAACTAAGAAAATGACATGAATGCTATGTTAACCAGATTGATAAAAAATTTTCAAATTGTATATAAAAATGAAACACTGTAACTCATGACTGTATAATGTACACAGATATGATTTAATACAAATATAATAAAAATTAAAAAAAACATACAATGCATCTGCTTATATTTCAATTAACTTCCAAGACTTTTTACAATTACATAATATAAAACTTATTACTGGTATAACTGGCAATAGCACAGGTCTAGCTATAAATGAAAGATCAAATGAACAATTAAAGGAAATTATATTAAAACAAAAAAATGGGGGAGAACATTCTAACTTTACCCCTAGACAAGAATATCCTCAGCCTTATTTACTTTACATTTTTTTTAATATAAATGAAAATGTTGAGATTCCAGTGTCCAAGCACTGGATAACTGCGACTTCTCCACCATTAAATCAACCAGTATTTTATAAGGATATAACAAGTGCTTGGGTACCTAGAAATGTGATATGATGGAGGAAAGGTAATGCTTATATTTCTACATGAAATACTGACCTTTAGGTTCCAGTTAAGAACTTAAATATCAGGCATAATACAGAGGACCCGTGATCCCACAATGGGGAAGAGTAAGAAAAGCACTGAGATGGTGAAAAAACACTTGAACATGTGAAGCTTGACTTTGACAAGGAGAGAGAAATGCTCCATTGTCTTCCAGATTAGAGGAGCCCCTGGGTAATGTGAAAGCACGTGAAGAATCTGTATCATGAGTCTCATACCTTGGTACAATGCACTCAAAAGAAATTAATGGTGTAAATATTTTGGGGAATAAGTTCTTTATTTTCAGCCCCTGTGGAAAGGCAGAAATATAAATATTTGAGTTATGTCCCTATTTCTCCCCTACTCTCTGGAGTTATTTGTCTAGAACCAACTATACCTGTTTAGGTTAATGACTTATCTTGGCTTCCAGTCCCATATGATAGCAGGGGAGCATTCAAGCTTGAGGAAGAAGGCATTTACATTACTAATTATGCAACTGGTGTTACTGTTCCTCCTATCTGTTTTAGTGATTAATCTCACTGTTTAAATATGGATAGTCAGGCCTGGATTAGCTTAAAATAAACTGGCCCTTGGGGCCAAAAGACATTTGCTGACATGTATATGTTAACTACTGACTTTGTGTAAAAGATATGTAACTATCATGGGGTACTTGACTTAGAATTACCCACTTGTAATATACATTTTGTCAAAGAAGTTTCTGACTAGATTAACTGTATAAAAAAAAGTAAAAATGAGGAGTATCTCCAATACAAATGGTATCCTCCATTTATTTATTGAGGCAAAGTCTTGTTTTCTTGCCTTTGGCAGAGTATCTTGATATCTTAGCTCACAGCAAAGTTCAACTGTTCTCAGAAAGTAAACCCATTCACCCAGCTGGCATGCCAGGGGCCTGTATAACTTCTGAGTGTTTTTTTATTCTTCAGAGATAGGTATCTCATTAGTGCTGAGACTGGTGTCTAATTCAGAAGTTCCAAAAATCAAACTGACTGGACCTACTATATTGCCTATATTAGAGGCATGAGGAACCACCCCTGGCCACAAAACCAAGTTTGAAAAATATCCCATTTTTGATGTATGAAGTTGTGCCTCACCATAAGGGTGGTGAGTTCAAAATGGTCCCAGCCAATCTGCAATAATTAATAGCAGGGCAATGAGGAGAGAACATGTAGTTCAAACTTCTGAGGAAGCTGAAACAAAAGAATTGCCTGTGCCCAAGAGATGAAGTTTTCTGTAAGCTCCATGACATAGCATTATATCTAGAGTGACAAAGTAAAACTTTATCTCAAAAAAAAAAATAAAGAATAAAGAACAAAGAGCATCCGAATTAATTGTCTCTATGCATTTTCACCATCTGGAATGAAGCTTGAGTCTCACTGCTGTACATAATATCAACTGTTGTGTCAACCTAGTTAGTATAATCTCAGCCATTAATGTAATCAACAGTGCACAAATGGGAGATGACTTCTCTCTCTGTGGATGGAAGGCTAAAAAATGTTCTGAATCAAACACTTGCAAGACACTAGCTGAATTGAACAGAAAAGTCTAGTGACTATCTTTGGCCAGAAGCCTGGAATCATCGATACTCCAAGATGAAGTCACTACACGGTCACCATGGATGAAATCAAAATGAGTGTTGCCCTGGGTTAGCATCATTAAGCTTAATCTTATTCCTGCTAAGCATGTATAGTTGCTGTCCAGGTTTGTTGTTGGGTTCAAACTGTTCCAAAGAGTTGGGATTCATTTCTCCAAAGTCAATTCCTGCTTTCTTGACTTTTTTTGTAACCATTGCGAAGAGATCCAACAACTCAACGTTTTCTTTTCAAGTCACAATTTTTTTAATTCATTATTTTCTTTCCTATAGCATACCTGTGTACATTAATGCAATCATGGGGTAAAGTGTGCTGTTTTCATATACAGTTTGAAGTACTCTCATCAAACTAGTTAATATAATTTTCATGCCATTTTCTTTGATATTGAGTTAAGACATTCATACTCTGCTTTTAAAAGATTCACTGGTACCTTTGTAAGATAAACCATAGAGGTGACCCCACCAATCACCCTCCCTCCCCACATCCATTACCCTCACCTCCTCTCTCCCACCCACTTCCCTTATACTAAGGCTATAATTAGGTTACGACATTCCTATAAAAGCTATGAATTAGTTTCAAAATACAGCGATGTGGATTGGATACTTTTTCTTCCATTCTTGAGATACTTTGCTAAGAAGAACATTTCCCAGTTCCATTCATATAAATATGAAGAACTTAAAGTCTCCATCTTTCTTTATTTCTGCATAGTATTCCATAGTATACATATACCACAATTTAATGATCCATTCCTGGGTTGATGGGCATTTGGGCTTCTTCTATGACCTACCAATTATGAATTGGGCTGCAATAAACATTCTGATACAAATATCTTTGTTGTAATTCAATTTTTGTTCTTCTGGATATATATGTAATAAAGGAATTGCAGGATCAAGTGGCAGGTCTATTTTTAGTTTTCTCAGTGTTCTCCAGATGTCTCTCCAAGAGGAAAAAATTAGTTTCATAATAGTGTTGAGTACATTGGATACTTTTTCTTCCATTCTTCTACACAATTATGATCTAATAAAAAAAAATTTTTTTAAAGGAACAAATTAGTTTGCATTCCCATCAGCAGTGCAGAAGTGTTTCCTTTTCTCCACATCCACGCTAACATCTCTGATTTTGATATTTTGTGATATGGGCTAATCTTACTGGGGTTAGGTGGTAGCTTAACGTAGTTTTGATTTGAATTTCTCTAATGATTAAGGAAGGAGAGCATTTTTTCATACATCTGTAGGCCATGCACCTATCTTCTTTAGAGAAATTTTTCTTCAAGTCCCTTGCCCAACCTGAGATGGGATTGCTTGTTTTTTGTTTTTTGTTTTTTGTTTTCTTGCTAATACATTTGAGTTGTCTATGAATTCTGGTTATTAAATTTCTGGTGGAGGCATAAACAGGAAATATCTTCTCCCTTTCTGAGGGCTATCTACCTGCTGTATTTACTGTGTTCTTGGCTGTGCAGAAACTTTTAAGTTTGATCAGGTCCCAAAAGTGTATTTTTGGCATTGCTTCAATTGCCTGAGGGGTCCCCATCACAAAATTTTCACCCAAGCCAATTTCTTCAAGTTTTCTCCCTACATTTTTTTCTAGTATTTTCATAGTTTCATGTCTGTAGTTTAATTATTTAATCAAGTGAGAATCTATCTTAATTAATGGCGAAAGGTGTGGGTCTAGTTTCTATCTTCTACAGGTCATCAGCCAGTTAGCCCAGCACCATTTGTTAAGTAGAGAGATATTTTCCTCACTCAATGTTTTTAATTGGCTTGTCAAAGATCAGATAATGATAGGTGGCTGGATTCATCTCTTGACTTTTTCTCCTACTTTGTTTTTGTTCCTGAGTAATATCTTGGCAATTTGAGGTTTCTTCTGCTTTCATTTAAAATGAAGTATTATATTTTCTAGATCTTTAAAGTATTACAATGGAGCTTTAAAGGGGATTGCATTAAAATTATATATTGCCTTGGGTAGTATTGACATTTTAACAATGTTGATTCTTCCCAGACATGAGCATTGTATGTTTTTCTATTTGTTAACATTGTCAGTGATTTGTTTTATTAGAGTTTCATAGTTCTCTTTATAGAGATATTTTGTGTCCTTTGTTAGGTAAACTCCCAAATATATCATCTTCTTTGGCATTACTGTGAATGGTATAGATTTCTTGACTGTTATTTTCATCTTGGCTGCTGTTGAAGTTTATAAAGTCTACTTATTTATGAGTTTTGATTTTGTAACCTGAGACACTGCTGTATTCTTGATTACTTCTAAGTGTTTAGTATTAGAATCCCTAGTATCTTCCAGATATACAATAATATCACCTATGAAGAGTGAAATTTTAATATCTTCTGACCCTATATGGATACCCTTGATCACTTTTTCTTCCCTGATTGTGATGGCTAAAACTTTGATTACAACGTTAAAGAGCAATGGAGTCAATGGCAACCTTGCCTTGTTCGTGATCTGACTGGAAATTATTTCAACTTACCTCCATTCAATACCATATTGGCTATAGGTTTGCTGCAAGTGTGTGGGTGAAACCTAGTGCTTTCCTGGGATGTTATAGAACAAAGAATCAAGCCCACTGATATTACAATGATTTGACAGACTTATATGGTATGTCACACGATTCCCAGTTCTAATATTGATAATGTTTTACTTCATTCACTAGATTAGCCTTTATTTGGATGGTCAATGTCTCACTGAAGGTTTCCTCAATGATTTAAAGACTTAAATGGTATGTCACACAATTTCTAGTTCTACTTTCCATGATGTTTAATTTCTTTCACTAGAATTAGGTTTATAGCGCTGGTCAGTCTCTCACTGAAGGTTCTCTCTCAAGGCAGTGTGTCCATTAGTGTGCTCCATACCTGTATTTATTTATGATGATCATGGGAAATATCAGTCTATCTTTATATTTCCATCAATCATGAATTCCGTGCTAGTTGTGCCTATAATTTTGGCTTCTTGACCACAATGCACTATGAAGAATTATGCTGTACCACAAGTATAATACACAATAACTAATGAAAATTGATAAGGATAAAAGAGAATCATGCATAGTTTTAGTGATCTCCCACTATAAATATGTAAAACAGTCTTGACATACTCCCTATGTGTCACCAAGTCCTGATGATTAGAAAATCCTCAACTACCCCTATAAGCTCATATCTTCAGTAGAGCTCAATGACTTTTCTTAGGTATGAATACAATACTTTGATTCTCTGAGCAGCAAAATTTGTCAGATCCTTCAGAGCACACATGTTGGAGACAAGGCTGAGTAACAGAAATAAAACTTCAGCCCTAATCTCCCACCAGTTTTCCCCTCAGAGAAAAAAAAAAAAAAAAGGATAGTCAAGGATTGTATCCCTTACCTATAGTTTTAGCTACTCCAGAGGCTGAGACAGGAGGATTTCTTCAAATGAAGAGTTGAATGTCATTGAGCTCAAGGCTGTGGTTATGCTCAACCTAGCCTGGGGAACAGAGTGAAGAGTGCCTTATGAAAAATAATTAAAGATAAGAAGAAAGAAATATAGAAAGAAGAGAGGAAAGAGAGAAGAAAAGAAAGGAAAGAAGGAAGAAAGAAGACAGAAGGGAGGGAGGGAGGGAAAAAAGAAAAGAAGGGAGGGAGGAAGAAAGAAAGGAAGAAAGGAAGAAATTTTTCTAGATATACTTTCCCTGACATAACTTACAAGGAAAGGTCAGTAGGCAATTGGAATACAGGACAACCAAAAGAAGGAGGTTAATTGTATTCCCCATGAGTAGAAGGGAACAGTGAGTCAGGACAAGTTTGTTTGCTGTTGGTTTCTTAGCAGACTGGCAGTTTTTTCTGATGGATAGGGTTGTTCAGAGGGTTATGGTTCCTGGATTTGAATTAACTGAGGCAAGGGAGTACTGGCTCAAATTGGAAAGTGCAACAAAAGGGGTGGAATATATAATCTGAATATTTTAGTGTGCATAAAATACTGAGTCAAGAATTCACTGTGAAAAGTTCAGAGTGAATATAAGTATTTTAGATACCAAAGGGACAGAGTTCTGTAAAGTCTGAGAGAATCCTGAAACTCTGAGAAAAGAAATAGCTGAAGATGTTAACTAATGGAAAAACATACCATGCTCATGGTAGTGTAGAATCAAGATTGTTAAAATGTCCATACTATCCAAAGCAATCTACATATTTAATGGAATCCCTATTGAAGCACCATTGTAATACTTTATATAACTTAGAAATCTAGTATTTCATTTTATACAGAATCAGACAACCCCCCAAAAGTAAATATATTGCTCAGAATTAAGAATGAAACAGGAGGCATTGCACTACCAGACTTTAGGCTATACTGTAAATCTATAGTGATCAAAACAGCATGGTACTCTCAAAATCAGAACAGTAGGTTTATGGTATAGAATAGAGAATCAAGAGATGTACCCCACTGTTTATCATCATGTGATCTCCGACAACCCTATCAAAAATATTCAGTAGGGTAATGACTCACTCTTTAACAGATAGTGCTGCATGAACTGGTTAGCGACCTGTAGAAGACTAAAACTGCACCCCTACTTTTCACCACTAAAAAAATTGATTCTCACTGGATAAAAGATTTAAACTTAAGACATGAAACTATAAAAATACTATAAGAAGGGCGGTGACTGTGACTGAAATTAGTAGGATGCCAGCCCCATATCCCTGTGGTGGTGAGTTCAAATCCAGCCCAGGCAAAAAATAAAATAATAAAAAATACTAGATGAGAGGGCAGGGAAAACACTTGAAGAAATTGGCCTGGGAGAATATTTTATGAGAAGCCCCTGCAACCTGGGCAATTGAAGCAACATCAAAAATCCATTACTGGAATATGATCAAATTAAAAAACTTTTTACATCCAAAAGCACAGTAATTAAAACATACAACCTTCATAGTGAGAGAAGGTTTTTGGAGGTAATTCTTCTGACAAAGGTATGATAACTGGAATCTTCAGAGAACACAAACTAATCTATAAGAAAAGAATAAATAGGGCAGTGCCTGTGGCTCAAAAGGGTAGGGCACTGGCCCCATATGCCGGAGGTGGCAGTTTCAAACCCAGCCCCGGCCAAAAAAAAAAAGAAAAGAATAAATAACCATATGACTATATTGACAAGAAACTTTAACAGAAACTTCTCCGATAAAGATAGGTGTATGGCCTACAAAAACTTGAGAAAATGCTCATTATCATTATTCCACAGAGATATGCAAATGAAAACAACTTTTTGTTTTTTTGTTTTGTTTTTTCTTATGGAGTATTATTATTCATTTTTAATAATATACAAGCTTAAAAACCGTGTCTAAAGTTTGTATTTGAATTTCAGATGATCATCACTGAATGTAAAAAGGAAAAGAATAAGATCTGGACATCCCAAAATAAACCAATAGAGCAAACTGATTCATATATATTTAATTTCCACATCAATTCACCTACAGATAAGCAATGCTTGCAGAAGAAAGAAAGAACCTCATAACTATTCCCTAAATCACATAACAATTTGGACTTTTCTAAAAGACCGTAGGTGTATTCTATAAAAGATTTTGCTCCATAAGCAAATGACATATGAATAGTTTAAAAAAGTTCCTTGTCCTTATAAGCACTATCCACGGCTATGCTAATAAAAAAGGTGAAGAAAAATATGTACATAATTGAAGATCACTTGAAAGTTAGATATTAGCTTGATTCATTTTTATACATTAGAAAATTTAAAACTCTAAAAAATGATGATGATTAACCAGAAAATAGTTAGAAGATGGCATATTTTTTCATTTCTCTAGTTTTTAGAGGAGTGAATAGGGGGTCCTATTTCCATTTTAACTCTCATTCTCTTAGTCTCCTGTATTCTCTATCTATGCAATTGGGCAGAGACTATTATATATGTCCAGAATACATTTAGTTCTTTGTGAAGTAAGGGATAATTAAAGGTGAATTAAAGGTTATTTTTCTTTCTTTTGATATAGCCATGCATACCTTTTCATAAATTTCCTTTCTCTTTTTTTATTAAATCATAGTTGTATTCATTAATATTATCATTGGATAGAGTGTGTTGTTCCCATATACAATTTGAAATATTTTCATTCAGTTCACCAATGTAGACTTCAGGTCATTCTTATAGTTGTTGTGTTAAGACATTAATATTCCACATTTAGAAAGATTCACATCAACCCTTATAGGATAAATAATAGGAGTGATCCTAGCAATCACCCTTCTTTTACCCATCCTCCCCCCTCGCCTCCCCTCCCACTCCACTTTCCCCATATTGTTAGGCTAAAATTGGGTTATAGCTTTCCTATGATAGCTA
>CAUYTI010135522.1:0-32380 GCA_963575145.1 Galago senegalensis | reverse complement strand
CCTCCGCCTCCCAAGTAGCTGGGACCACAGGCGCCTGCCACAACGCCCGGCTATTTTTTTGGTTGCAGCCGTCATTGTTGTTTGGCGGGTCCAGGCTGGGGATTCGAACCCGCCACCTTAGGTGTACGTGGCTGGCGCCTTAGCCGGTTGAGCTATAGGCGCTGAGCCGGGAGGTGGATTTTAAGTGTAGAATTATTGTGAGTCTTTTACTTTCATTTGTTTCCTTTTTTATTCTTTTATTTGTGATCTAAGATAAGTTGTCATCTCTTTAAAATGACTTATATCTGTAAGATTTTTTTTGTTAGTTTCTTAATAGCTACAGTGTAAAAACCTATAATAGATTTATTGAAAATAAAAGAAAAAATTAAAAACACTGCCAAAGATAATCACTTAACCACAAAAGAAAGAAAATTAAGAAAGAGGAAAGGAAGAGAAAAATCTTAAAACAACCAGAAAACAAAGAACTAAATGGAAGTCACAGGTGCTTAGTTATCAATAATAACACTGAATATAAATGTACTCAATCTTTAGTTAAAAGGCATGGAGTGGCAGAATGGTTAAAGAAACAAGACCTAACTATGTGCCTACTTCAAGAAATCTACTTTACCTATAAAGATACATATAGACTGAAAGTGTAGGGCAGAAAAAAGGTATTCCATGCAATTGGAAAACACATTAGAGCAAAAGTAGCTAAACTTATATTAAAGACAATACAAATAAAAGATGGTAGAATAAGACAAAAAAGGTTACTATATAATAACCAAAGGATTAATTTAGCAGGAGTATATAAAATTATGCACTCAACACCTGACCTCCCAAGTATATAAAGCAAACCATTAATATATCTAAGGAGACAGATATATTACATTATAATATTAGTAGGGGACACTATCACTATATAAGGCATGAATCATGAAGACAGAAAGTAATCAAAGAATCAGCAAAGTTATGCTATACACTAGCTGTAATAATAGTTCTATAAATATAGGCCTAGCTGATGTTTATAGAACATTTCACACAATTACTGCAAGAATATATGTTCTTTTCATTAGCACAAGGAACACTGATAAGAATAGACCATATCTTATGCTACAAAACAAGTCTAAACAAATTTTTAAAAAGTCATATCAAGTGTTTTTTAAACCATAATGGAATAAAACTAGAAATCAACAATAAGAAGAACCTTGGAAAATATACAAACACAAGGAAATGAAATAGCATGCTCCAGAACAACCAATGGGTCAATGAAGAAATTAAGAAGAAAATGTTTTAAATTCTTGAAACAAATGAAAATAGAAGTTTATAGAAATGAATACCTATGTCAAAAAGTGGAAAACTTCAAATAAATAACTTAACAACATGTCTTAGGGAAAAAAAGAGCAAGCCAAACCCAAAATTAGCAGAAGGAAAGAAATAATAAAGACCAGAGAAGAAATAAATGAAATTGAGACTAAAAAATAAATACGTAAGGCTGGGTGTAGTGGCTCACATCTGTAATCCTAGCATTCTGGGAGGCTAAGGCGAGTGGATTGCCTGAGCTCACAGGTTCCAGGCCAGCCTGACCAAGAATGAGACCTTGTCTCTAAAAAAATAGCCAGGTGTTGTGGTGAGAGCCTGTAGTCCCAGTTACTTGGGAAAATGAGGCAAGAGAATTGCTTAAGCCAAAGAGTTTGAGGTTGCTGTGATATTATAGCACTCTACCAAGGGCAACAAAGTGTGACTTTGTCTCAATAGATAAATAAATAAATAAAAGACAATAAAACTAAAAGGTAGTCTTCTGAAAGAGAGACAATATCAACACTGTTACTTAGAGTAAGAAAAAAGAGAGAAGGCTGAGATAAATAAAATCAGAAATGAAAAATGAGACATGACAAGAGAAACCTCAAAAACATAAATAATTATTCAAGACTATCATAATCAACTGCCATCAAATTGGAATACCTAGAAGAAATAGCCCAGTTCCTGGACACATACAACCTACTAAGATTGAACCATGAAGAAATAAATAACCCAACGAACCAATAAGTAGTAACATCAAAGCCATAGGAAAAATTCTCCCATAAAGGAAAAGGCCAGAACCTGGAGGTTCACTGCTGAATTCTATCAAACATAATAAAAAATAACACATACCGGCTAGGTGTGGTAGCTCATGCCTATAATGCTAGCACTCTATGAGGCTGAGGTGAGAGGATTCCTAGAGCTCAGGAGTTTGAGACTAGCCTGTGCAAGAGTGAGATCCCATCTTTACTAAAATATAAAAATTAGCCAGGTGCCTGTACTCCCAGCTACTTAAGAGGCTGAGGCAGGAGGATTGCTTAAAGGTAGGAGCTTGAGGTTGCTGTGAGCGAGGATGATGCTGTGGCACTCTATCCCAGATGATAGAGTGAGACTCTGTCTCCAAATAAATAAACAAACAAAAATTAAGAATTACCATCCATTTTGCCAAATTAAAAAAGATTGAAGAGGAAGGAATACTTCCAAACTGATTCTTTGAGGTCAGCATTACCCTGAGACCAAAACCAGACAAGGACACAGTAAAGGAAAGAAAACTACATGCCTATATTACTGATGAACATAGAAGCAAACATCCTCAATAATATTAGCAAATCAAATTTCACACCACAGTGAAAAAGCAATTCACTGTAATCAGGTGGGATTCATCCTAGGGATGCAAGGTGGACCAACATATGTAAATCAATAAATGTGATTTATCACATTAACAGAATCAAGAACCAAATTATATAATTACTTCAATAGATGTTGAAGGCATTTAATAAAATTTAATATCCCTTTACGATAACAACTTTCATCATAATGTGTATACCCACATGGAAGGACCATACCTCAAAATGATAAAGACCACTTATGACAAACTCATGGCTAACATTATGCTGAACAGGGAAAAACTGAAGGCCTTTCTACTAAGGACTGTAACAAGAAAAGGATACTCATTTGCTTCAGTATTATTCAACATAATACTGGAAGACCTGCACAGAAAAATTAGGTAAGAAAAAGAACAAAGGATATTTAAGTTGGAAAGGTGCCTCTTTTTATAGACAACATGATCTCATACCTAGAAAAATCTGAAAACTTCACCAAAAATTGTTAGAACAGATTCAGTAAATTTTCAGGGCACAAAATCAATGTACAAAAATCAGTAGAATTCAATGAATCCCCCAACAATAAAAAAAAATCAGTAGAATTTATGTACACCAACAGCAAACAATTTGAAAAAGAGATCAAGAATCTCACTTATAATAGCTATAAAAAATATTAAATACCTAGAAATCAATATAACCAAAGAAGTGAGACATCTATATAAGGAAAACTATAGAATTACTATAAAATTTGGATGAAATAATTAGAACACTGAAACAGGGATATATATCCCATGTTCTTGGATTGAGAGAATTAATCTTGTTAAAATGACAACACTATCCAAAGAAATTTACAGATTCAATGCAGTCTGTATCAAATTATCAATGACATTCGTCACAGAAATAGAAGGGAAAAAATCATAAAATTTATATAAAACCCCAAATGCCACAAATTGTCAAAGCAATCCACAGCAAAAAAGAACAAAGCTGAAGGCATCATACTACCTGACCTCAAAATTTACCACAAAGCTTTAGTAACCAAATTAGCATAAAAATAGACACATAGATGAATGGAACAGAATAAAGAAGCCAGGTATAAAACCATGCATTTGCAACCAACTCCTCTCTAACAATGGTGCCAAGAATATACAATGGGAAAGCATTCTTCTCAATAAATGATGCTGAGAAACTAGATAGCTATATACAGAAGGATAAAATTAGATCCTTATCTTTCACCATACATAAAAACTGAATCAAAATGGATTAATGACTTAAATGTAAGACTTGAAACTATGAAACTAATAGAAGAAAACATTGGGGAAACAGTCTAGGACATTGGTTTGGGCAAATATTTTTTGTATAAGATCTTAAAGTACATACAAGCAACCAAAGCAAAGACAAACAATTGGCATTACATCAAGCTAAAAGCCTTCAACATGGCAAATGAAACAACAAAAGGAAATGACAACCACAGAATGGGAGAAAATATCTGCAAAGAATTCATCCGCCAAGGGATTAATTACCAGAATATAATATAAAGGGCTCAAACAACTTAGCAAAAAATAAATAATCCTATTAAAAACAGGCAAAAGATCTGAACAGACATTTCTCAAAAAAAGATATTCAAATGGCCAACGATATAGAAAAAATTCAACATCATTAATCATTAGAGAAATGCAAATCATAACCACAATGAGATATCATCTCACTGAAGTTAAAATGGCTTGCATCAAAAAGGTAGTAACGGATGCTGGTGAGGAGGTATAAAAGGGGGATGCCTCCTCCTCAGCTGGTGCGAATATAAATTAGTATAGTCACTACTGAGGACAGCATGGCAGTTCATTAAAAAATTAAAAGTAGAACTACCTTATGATCCATCAATACAACTGCTAAGTATATATACAAGAGAAAGGAAATCAATATATCAAAGAGATTATCTGTACTTCCATGTTAATTGCAGTGCTAGTCACGATAGCCAAGTATAGCATCCATCTAAGTATACATCAGTATGAATAGATGCAGAAAATTGGTATCTATACACAATAGAATATTACCCATCCATGAAAAAGACTGAAATTTTGTGATTTGCTGCAATGTGGATGGAATTGAAGGACAAGTGAAATAAACCAAGCACAGAAAAATATCTCATGTTTTGGGCAGTGCCAATGGCTCACAGGAATGGGGCACTGACCCCATATGCCAGAGGTGGTGGGTTCAAACCTGGCCCCAGCCAAAAACTGCAAAAAAAAAAAAAAAAAGAAAGAAAGAAAGATATCTCATTGTTTTCACTCATGTGTAGGAGGTAGAAAAGTAGATCCAATGAAGACAGAGAGTAGATTCATGGTTTCCAGAGACCAAGAAGGGGAGGCTGGAGTGGACGAAGGGAAAAAAATGAAGTAAATGTATCTGTGATCACTGAATGGTATACTTAGAAAGGGTAATGTTGGTACATTATACAAACATAATTTACCTCAATAAAGTAAAGGAATTATCTTATGTTACCTCATCACATTTTATATATTAGGAAAGGAAGCCAGAGATGTAGAAGGATTATAAGTTTACACTATCAAAAGAATAGTGTTTTGTTTGGGCTCAATGATTAAGAGGAAAGAGTAGGATTCAAACATTTGCCAACTCTTACTTTATCACCTTCCCCAGGTAAGGATTGCCAGCTCTTTCTTCTTAAGTGGTAAAGCTTGTCCACTGACACCTATAAATATTCCTTCCGATCTGAACCTCATAATAAAAGTGGAGAAACAGGGTCCCACATCACACACGTAGGCCCCCCTCTACACGCAGGGGCCTCCAGCCGTTCATCCCTCTGCACATGTGGAATGGGACGGAGCGCAGCTGGGATGCCTACCTCAAGTCTTATTAAACAGGAGCTAATCTGATCAGAGGCCCAGCCTAACTGAGGCTGACTGCATTTCCTCAGGGTTTGTGCCGTCCCCAAGGAAGGGGGGAAGTAAAGAGGCAGATCAGAAATTCAGTATAAGTGCTGTCACTGAGGCATGCCTAGATTTGCAATTCAATTCAGTAAGAGGAGAGAAAAAAAGATAAAATGGGCACCTGGGCTGAAGTAAATGCCACGGGGTCCCTGGGTTCATAGCAGCAGTGACTGTTCAAAGGGATGGGGGGTCATGGATCTAGGGCAGGGTAAGAAGCAGCAAACATATTCTCTGTCACTGTGGAGAGAGGAGCCTCCTGGGACATGGGGAAGATTGCATCACCGATTTGATTAGCAGAGGAGCTGGGCTAAGACTGCAGGAGTAATCCTACGCACTGTGATTTTTTTTCAAAAAAACCTCCACCTTCTCCTGTTGTTGCTACTGCTGCTGCTTATTAATTAGTTATCTAATCCAAGCCAGGAGGAAGTGGATAACCATAGAAATATCGGCAGCCTTATTAGCATTTTTGTTTCTGTGATGCTACCAGTTTTCAGAACTATGCCTTGCATGAAAATATTTTTTATCATTAGGATTAATAACACACCTCCGAGGAGCTCAGAAGATAGTGCTGCCATAGAATTAGCAGCAGGTCACTGAAGGTAAAGCTCCAAACACAACTATGCTTAAAATGCAGCAGAGGTCAGGCGCCTCAAGGGAGTGTGAACACTCAGCGTTAGAAAAATGAGGAATTAAGAAACTGGGACATAAAAGAGAAGTAGTAGAGAAGTATCAAGAAGCCTACGTTTGGGTTAATTTAATGTGAGAAAAAAAATTAGGGATGATTTGTACCCAAATTGTTATCTGATAAAATACTAAGTGGTATAACTTGATTATCTGATTCTTAAACACAAAAGATGAATAAGCATTTTCGACATCAGATCAAATGTATTTCTGATCACAGAACTGGAAAGAACAGTATTAAACCTCCTTGCCTGGGATATCCTAAAGCTATAAATTATACCTTGACTGTATCCACCCCATGGAGCCAAAGTGGCATACGCTGCAAGAAACTTACCTTACACAGTCAGGATACGATACCAGAAATATCCAGACTATCCATCTAAAGACCACAAGGCAAGTAAACAAATTTAATTATGCCTGACATTTCAGCAACCCTTTACGTTCTGCTTTCATGGACCTCTTGACTTCTTGTGATGACTAAGGCAAGCATGACAGTATTGTTATGTCCACTTTGCCACTTTATTACCTCTTTGTCCTTACTACCCATTAATGCTATTTAAGCAAGCTTAGGGATCCAGATTCACTGATTTATTCCATGGCATTGATTTCATTATAACAGAAAGTTCAGAATTCCATTTTACACATGTCTTTCTGGCATCCAAACTATATTCTAAGCACAGTGGAGAGTCTGTCCACCATGACAGTTCATCCTGGGAAATGAGGAGTCTCAGGACATCTGCCTCCTGTCACCGTTGATCAGCTCAGGCAGATCACTGCAATTACATGCAGCCCTAGGAGCCCAAGAAGACCATTAGTGTTCTAATCCAGGAGTCACAATGCAACCAACAGGTAATTCATACCACATTGAATCAGTCAAAATGGAACGTATTAGCCTTCATCAGTAGGCTTTTGCACAAATGACAGGTCCTGATGAACAGATAAAGAAGCACAAAAGGGATAAACAAAGCTGCCTCGTCTGATTTCTATTCATGTGCCACACTACATGACATACAAAGGATTTCTATAAAAAGAAGTTTAAAGAGCCATAAGCTTTTGGAACATCTGATATGACTCCTATTACCTTTAGAAAGATCTCTAAAAGCTACTGGGGATCTTGGTACCAATATTTGAGAGGCTGAGGCAGAAGTATAACTTAAGCCCAGGAGTTTGAGTCCTGCTTGGACAATATACCAAGACCCCATTTCTAAAAAACAAAAACAAAAACAAACTTCTAATACTCTTCCATAAGACAATTTTTTCCTTAGATCCTCAGAACAAGAACAAAAGGCAAAGAAACTCCTGAATACCTGCTAAATATGTTTGAAAATTACTACATCTAGAAAGCAGAGTTATGGGGGCACTTTTCCTTTATGTATATACATATTACATAGTTCATAGTGTTTCAATTTTTAAAGATTATATATAATTTTATAATCACAAAATATCAGTAATGATTGAAAGGAGAAAATCATTTAGGTTCTAGGCCAATGATACCATTTTAGAAGCAAAACTCAAAGCCCGAGGGATAATTTGGTTTGTCAAATGTTACATCTATAGTTTTTTTTTTCCAAACTAAATCCTCTAGTTGACCAGACATATAGAAGCTTGTTGAGACTGGCAGGTGCTGCTAATGACCCTTCTTGCTCTAACAATCCATGGTTCTAAGAGTTGGATGATGTTATGGAAATGTTGTCCTTGAAAGAGTGGTCATGTCATTTTATTTTCCAAAATAAGACATATTTATAGGTGACAGGCGAGTGTATTGAAAATTGTTCCAGACACCAGGTATAAATCAAAAATCTCTGGGCACAATGATTTAGTTCTATGGCACCCCCATCTTTAATAGACAACAGATTTCTAGACTTTGTGGGGATTTCAGACTTAACTTTATGTGCAGCTGCCAATATTTCTGAGAGTAAGAGATAGGAGACACAAGAGGAAATAAATGTCATCCTGATTATAACTTTTGCCTTTGCAATATTTTTGGAGATGCATAAAATGGAGGGACAAAATATAAGCAGTTCACAGTGTTTACGTTTAATGACTATTGAGGCAAGAAGTAGAGTAATACATTAAATGAGCTCTAGAATATCATAAAATTCAGCAAGTTTGGGAGAAGCAAAATCAGTAGTAGGGAAAAATTCCAGCTGGAAGAAAGAAGGATGGAAAAGAATTGACCTATGATGAATAAATTTTCCGGTCACATGATCCTCTGAGACATGGTAACATAAGTTTTGAAAAAGTCACCAATAATAGTTCAAGTCACAGATAAAGTGAATGAAATTGATAAATACTGCCAAAGTAAACCTCATTCCTCACTGTAGCAAGAGAAATGCTGAAATATAAAGATGTTATGCAGCTATCACTCCCGTATCTCCTAGCTTGCAGGCTGTTAAGTTCTTAGTCATTATAATGCATATTAATGGAAGGTTGAAAGTTAAATAAATATAATTTGAGCAAGCCAATTCTCTGTGGTAAGCTTTCTGTAATGGATAAAAGGCAGCTGAAATGATTAGTCACTGTAGAAATAAGGGATGGATCATACAATAAGACTTTGCTTCCAGTCATTTATAAACAGGCATACAGCATGAAGCACTACAGAAAAGCAATCAAAGATGTATCAGTTGGTTCCCTCAGCAGCTCTGAGAGTCAGGAGTTACATAATTGCCCCCATGTTATAAATGAGATGACTGTGGCCCAGAGGAATTAAATAATTTGTTTATTGCTTTAACACTGCTAGAGAAATTGGAACTAGAACCCACTTCTCCTGATCCACCACCCTGCTCTTAATCCAGTGTTCACTGTAATTGAATGTTGAGAAAAAGAATTGACCTTGAGAAAGTTGTGGGTTTAGTGACTTCTAAACATCCATTTTGGCCAAAGTCCATCTCTTTAGTTTTCATATCCCCCAGGTATAATCCATCTCACTCAGTCCCTACCCCATTTACCATCTGACCTGCCATGCTCTCTGAAAATTGCAACTGTGTTTTACCTTTGGAGTAACCAAATTCAATTATAGTTACTGCCTTTGTGTTTCCTCAGCCTTTTTTCCTGCACAAATTGATGGTGACAGCAGCAATACCGATTCAATTACATACCATCTTCTGGTTCCCAGTAATGATTCTGAGTAGGTCAACAGGGACCAGCTAGGAACTAGAATGACCGTGAATTAGAAGGAAATGATAAGAAGCCAAAGCCTGAATTAGAAAGCCATTTTCACTGACTGGGAACATTTAAGCCAATGTCTCCCATGAAATAAATAACATAAATCATGGAAAGAGAAAGGAAAAGAGGAATTTGGTCAATTTATAAGAGACGATTTCTAGAAAGAATTAAAGAGCTTCACAATTATTTTACCCAGGTGAGCAAAACATAAAGAGTACCAACTAAAATAACAGCTTACCAAACAACTGGGTTTGGTAACAAATAAAAATAAAGGTAAATGGACTGTTAGTGATACACAGTATAATACACATGCCATTTAGGTAGGGGCATCAAAGAAGACTCCCCTGAGAAGGCGACATTAAAAAAAAAATGAATGAGTTGTAACATACACTACTAAATTGAAGGCCAAACAGTAATGAAAGCTAATTGTTTAGTCTTTGTGTTTATATATTACTAGCATAGACTTTCAAGGTTACTATTTTTATAACTGATACTCACTTTGGCTATGACTATAAAAGACCAAACATATTGTTGTATCTCAAATGCTAAACTAAATCCTCTACAAAATGGAGCCAGTTTACCAAGTCAAGCACTTTTTTGTTTGTTTGCTGACAGTTGTTTAGGAAACCCAGTTCTCAATAGTCTCCCTCTCCTTTTATTCTACTACATACCACCTACTTGCTCCCGCTTGGTCAACCACTTACCTTTTTGTTTTTATAAACTATTCATTGAGGATTTCTATGTTGTCTCATACAGAAAAAAAAGCCCCTAAACAGGCAATAATATTTACTCTGCCTTTTATTCTAAGTCAGACTCTGATTTTTATGTAATAAAGCAGCTTATACTATAAATTTAACTCAACAAATATAGGTGTTATAGATAATATTTGCAAAATAGTGTGCTAAAAATCAATGAGATCTTTGCACTTACATACAGTGTAATAATAAGCACAGAAAGCTATTCTATTAGGAAGAATTGGATTCCTCTGTCAAAGAAAAGAGAAATTTCTTGAAGGTGAGAGAGATCAAGTTGAGGAACATAAATGATTTCAGGGAATAGGTGAGATCTGAGATGAGCCTTCAAAGCAGGGAGGATTTCAAAGTAGAAACAGGGAACCAGAAGACATTTCAGACCAAAAGAACGCTAAAAATATATTACTGAAGGCAGAAAAGAGGTAAGGTACATTTGGAGAAGGGAAAACACTACAGCTAGGTCTAAATGCAGGTCATTGGAAGGAAAGCAATGATAATAAGTAAGATAGTGAGACATAGGCCAAGACACAGTAAAGGACCAGCAATGCTAGGGGAGAATGGAAGCCACAAAAGGGTTTCAAAGTGGAAAATTTCTTTAAGTGCATCTACCACGGACTGGGAAAAAGTAGGCACAAGATGGGAGATCAATTCAAAATGTCTTTCTATGTTATAAGGAAAGGCAATGAACATCTGAAGTAGAGTGATGGCATTGAGAACAATAATATTTGAAGAGAAATACAAACGTGATAGGGCATTTAATTGGCCTTGCAGCTGATTAGATTGAGGGCAAGCTAGAGAGAAATGCAAAGATTACTTTAAGAAAATAGCAGTACATTTTGGAGGAAACAAGGAAAATAAATGAAGAGTTCATTTTTATAAGTATTGAGGTATACCTAGACATCCAGGTAAAGATGACTAGGTGTAAATCTGACATTGAACCTTAGGGGAAGAGTTGGGTAGAGGAAATCATTTCACAGGTGAGAAGGAGGGCCTTGGGAGGGAATTAGAACATGAAAAAACTATAGAAAGAAAAGGATGGAAAGCAGGAATATAATCTTCTGGGGATATTTTCATTAAGAACAACGAAGGGAAGAAAGAAGGAGTACTGAAACAGAGAATAGCAACTAATTTATGAAAACAAAGGGAGATTATACCTTAAAAAAAAAAGATTATCAACAGTATCAGATGTGACCTTGAAATTAGTGAAGCCTAAAAATGAAAAAACACTGTGGTACTGACTACTCAGTGATGAAAAGAAGCTTGTTTAGAGTACAGGGGATAAAAGCACACATGCACACAAAGCAAAAAACTAGAGCACTTAAAGAAAAGTGAAAATGTGGTAAGAATTCTTAACACAGCACCAGGGAAAAGGTAAAAACTAAAATTTACTAAGTGTCTACTTTGAACACTACAAGATACATTTATGTTTTATTATTTAGTTCTCATACCAACACTGTGATAAAGGTGTTACTATTTTCCATTTAAGATTAATATTTAAGGTGCAGAGATGTGAAATGAGTTGCCCCAGGATATCTATCAGTGTTGAAACCAGGCCTAGAATCCCAACCCTCATGAATCTGGAGCTGACAACCATGCTTTCTCCATGACATCACATTTCTCTGAGGCAGGAGGACAACTACCAGGTTCAATGGTTTTAGCAGGGGGAAAAAGAACATCACCTCCTACTCAGAAAGGGGAACAAAGGAAGAGGGGATAGCAAAATACATACTAAAGGTGAAGTCATCCGCTGAGAATGACTAATTGGAAAAACAGAAGAAAAAAATAATTATTTAATAGAAACAGTGCAAAGCATAGGAGATAGCATAGGAATCAGAGCTGGGAATCTGAAGCACAAGATCATGAATGTATGGTCAGTTTGAGTGAAATAAGATTTGAAAAGAGTAGAAAATATGGCACCAGGGTATTTATTATAAAGTCCTAACCACACAAATAGCTAAGTCTTACAAAGGACTAAATTATGAGAAATGCATTAGCCAAAAAATATGAATAACTAACTAAATAATAATTGTGATTCACATATGGAACTTGGAGGTGGAAGGGTTACCTGGGTATGAGTAGATTTCTATAACAAGGAAAGAAAGAAGACAGCATAATCAAAGGGGATAAGCTTACTGAAGGTCTCAACATGGAACAGTGGGCTGATAGCTGCAGTACAGGTGCAATAGTGCACTGATCTCTTCTCCTAGTCATGAGCAACAGAGAAGTTCATTTGTAGAGAGTTGGAAGAGAAATTAATAAAATATCAAAATACTGGCCAAATCATTCAGCAAAGATTTGAATATGAAGCGAAATTTTTCCATGGTCAAAGGCACTAGGGAAGGAAATGGCTAAGAGGTAGATAGAGCATAAGAGGGTGTTTCAGATGGCCAGAGCTGAATAAAGAGGTAGGTAGAAATGAGAGAGGAAGATTTGCACTCAGGGCTAGGTTCAGAATACGAATTAGAGGATCAGGGTTGAAACGTAGGCTTAACAAACAAGCAAAATCAGTACCAAGTAAATAGTGATCAATGTCGGCAACTGTAGAGTGAAACTGCCCCAGCACTCTAACGGAAGAGATAGAGGAGCATGGGCCAATAGAGGTGGTGTTTTGGGAACTTGCCTCTACATGTGGTTTGTGTCATTCACGTACAATCCTTACCTTATGAGATTGGTAAGGATTCACACTCCCTGCTCAAATAGTAAGGTGGATTAAAAAAAAATCTGAAGAGAACCCCACAGCTGTTTGATGTCTTATGTGGTTATGTTAGGAACAAGACAACCTTTTGGGGCCATAGCTTAGGTCTACTTCAAATGATGCTTCTATTAATGTTTTTATTTATTGAACTTATCACACCTAGCATTTTATGTACATCTATTTATTTGCTCATTATCTGTTCCTCTCCCACACTAAATTATAAGCTAAATGAAGTTGGAAACTTTAATTAAATTCACTGGTAAATCCTAGCACCTAGAACAGTGCCTAGTATATAGCATTCAATAAAATAAAATAATTATTGATGATTGATTGAATCAATCAATACATGAATAGGACTCAAACCATAGGTGGTAGTAATCCAAAAATGAATTAGATACAGTTCCTGCCCAAATCGTCTTATGAATTAGAATGGAAAACAGGTCAACAAACAGTGTAGGACCATAGAGACACACAGGAGGGCATGACCAATTCTAATTCTATAGAAATTACTGTAGAAGACACTGCTGAGTAGAAAAATGCTTTACTAAACTCAGTGCTTTCACCTCAGAAGACAAGCCAATCCCTGGAAGTGAAAATAAACCTTGAAAATTTTAAATTATTCTTATTTCTGTTTTTGTTTAGGTTTTACAATATATGTGTATATGTCACATACATTCATAATGTAAGTATATAATTTTGAAGAAATAAATTAGCATACCTAAATTTTGGTTACATGCTTTTCATTTTTGGCTTATGAAGTACACAACTAAAGTGACTAGTCACCTTTGGACTAAGGGAGTAGAGCCTTAAACTGCATGAAGGATACCTTGAAGGATAACTAAGAATGTGCCTTCCAGGCAGAAGTGAGACAGAGCATTCCGGAATGAAGGTAACAGCATGGATCCATGAAAAATCAGAGGGTTTTCTGGGAGCCGTCATATGCCTGGGCAGTATGACAAGTACAGGGAATTGATAGGAAATAAGCAGAAAGTTAGTCTCTTGGGACAGGGAGATTGTCAGTAGAGTTATAAGTAAAGGAATAATAAGATTTTCACTTAATTAGATTATTCACATCAGTGGCAGATGAATTTGAAGGGTAAAGACCAGCTGGGAAGTATTTTTGTAATTTGAGTCAGAGACAATTGGGGTCTAAACAAGGACTGTGTTGTAAAGCAAACCAGAAAAGGAGATAGATTTTGGAAGATGTTTTGAGATAAAATCAATAAGTGTTGGTGATAATTAGGTGTGGATTTTATATCATTCAGGATAATTTTAATTGTGAGAACAGAGATCTAAAAATCAATTAGCTTAATAAGAGGAAGTTTACTTCTCTCCCACATGATAGAAATCAGTCTAGGTACTCTCATCAGGAACCCAGCTCCTGCCCTCTCTTTGCTGTGTCATCCCTGGTGTGGACATTATTCCTCACAATCAAAGGGGCTGCTAGGTCTGAATCACTACCTCCATGTTAGAGGAAGAATGATGGAGGAAGGCCAAAACCAGTGTCTGCCCTGTCTTTACAGAAGGCATCTAGAAGACTTCTGCCTACATGCCAGTGGCCACACAGCTAAGCCTAGTTCAGGATAGGCTGGGAAATGTAGGCTTTATTCCAAGTATCAAAATAAATGTTTGGGTTCTTTATTAAAGAAGAGGAGACTAGCTATTAGATGGTAAATAAACCTTTTCTTACTCTATTACAGAGTAAAGAAAAGTAAGAATCATGGATAAATTCCAAGTTTCCAGTTTGGGTGACAGGATAGATGGTGGTGACATCAATTGAAAAAGTAAGAAAGTGTAGGAGGAACAAGGACAAGTTTAACTTTCTGGATATTGAGTTTTCAGTGCCTGCAAGGCATACAAGTAGAAATGTCCTTCAAGTAATTAGGCACTGAAAAATAACCCAGATTTAGATATTATCAGTACATGAGCTACGATGATCAAGGAACAGGGTAGAGAATAAGAACTGAAGGTGAGGATAGAACCCTAGTTGACAAGGAGGCAGGGAAGGTTCCCAACATCTAAAAGTTTCAAAAAGGAAAAGAATCTATGAAGGTGCCAAAGAAGCGATAATCAAAGTTTTCCAAAAAAACCATCTGTGCATTTGTAAAGGAGGGAGTGGTAAATGCAGTAGAGAGGTATCATAAAATACAAGGACTGCCACAAAAGGGGCCACAGAGAGTCATAATTAGAAGACACTGGAAGCAGTACTGAGAGCACTTTCCCAGGAGCAGAGGCAGCAGGAGGCAGACGAAGTAAAATCAGACTTAAGGAAGTGGGAATAGTGACTGACCGGTCTTTGCAACCTTAGGTGGGCATGTTCATCACCTGGGGATCTGGTTAAACATGTAGACTGGAAGGCGGTGCTCAAGGTTCTTCATTTCTTTCACTTCTTAATCATTCCCCCGATGCTGGTCCACAACCTGTACTTTGAGTAGTGGAAAGTCTGTGGACCAGTGATTCTCAAACATCAGTTTGCATCAACTAGAGGACATACTAAACCAGATTTTTGGTCCTATTCCCAGAATGTCAAACTTAATAGGTTTTTCCAGGATAGAACCTGGGAACTTGCCTTTCTAAAAAGGCCCCAGGGAAAACTGAGGCTGCTGGGTGGGGAATCACACATGGAGAACCACTGCTATGACTTCTTGTTTTGATAATGGTTCAGAAAAAGGTTGGACCACAGCTAGATACGTGGTATCAAAAGGAGGGTTTGTAGATATTTCTTCTTTCCTTTTATTGCTAGGAATAGCCTTGCCAATGCATTCACACTCTTATTGGGTGAAACACAAACATGCATTCTAGGCTGGTCTGATATATATTTTCACGTTTTCTCCCTCTTACATTTCTCCATACTGCAATTCTCATCCAGCCAACCATCTGTATTTAGTTTCATGGTCTGTGAGTAAAATCAATATGTAATACAAAGAAATTTAAATATCCTAGGATCTCTAGCCAGAAGAGTCTCCCCATTGTAAAGGGATGTTTTCCTCTTAGTTGGAAAAATCAGCCAACTCGATTCAACCTCTTGTTTGTTTTTCATGTCAAAATTATTGGGTTACCTACTGATTACCAGACCTGGCCAATTAGTCTGATTATCTCATCACATATTTTTAACTTCTCCAGCTGTGAGAGTTACTTATCATGTTGACTCTTTCAATAAACAACTCCTCGAGCTGACGAGTAAAGTAATAACTGCCCACTAGCAATTTAACCTGAGGATTATTTAGAGTAGCATAAATGGTATAACTGAGCCATGGGATAGGAGTCAGGAAATGAATTGTGGTGTTATCTTTTGAAGCTCTGAAGAAATCCATAGCTTTTGGCTATGGATTTCTTCAGAGAAATCCTAAATAAAGTAGGTCTTAATTTCAAATTGAATCCCATTACTACTGTGGTATACACATACACACACAAACATACATGTGCGCACACACGCCCACACACACACGTATTTGTGTACAGGAAAATGAATGGGTTTACTTTGGGAAAATGCCAAATGTTACCTGTAAATAAAGATTCATTGATGTCTTCCCTGGAGGGGTAGAAATGAGAACAGGCCAGCAAAAAAGCAGAATATAAAGACAGATAAGCCAAATCCTCTATACAAAAATGTATAATGTAACGTTATTTGTCCCTTTCTCCTACCTCCTCAGGGAAAAAGAGTGACAAAATGGGGTATTTGTGTTTTTCCACAGTTTCTATACTCAGAAAGCAGTGGGGTAGAGGACGTCACAGGAACCTCACAGTTACACCTTCTTCTGTACAGTCTACTTGTCCTTAATAGAAAAGGTGTTTATGTTCCCCAATGCCCCCAAAATAGAAAGAACTTAAACTGCTGCCTTAAGTCTAATATAGGCCACTTCTTCGGGCATGGCCACTTTTAGGCCATTCTTTTATTCTCCAAAAAAAGCCACCTTAGAACTTGCATGAGAAAAGAATGCTGCCAGGATAGATTGGAAAAACTAAAAGTGTCTTTACCATTGAGACCATGCCCACATTAACAAGATGGTTGGCAACCACCCTACATCTTGTTCAAAGCTTGCCATCTCTCCAGGCCTCCAACCTGTTCCCTCCAGCTTGTTCTCTGATCAGTGGGATTCTGTGCCTTTGTGTAAAGGTCATGAAATTCTAACAGCTGCAAAACATACCGAAGGGGGATTAACTAGTTTGATTCCAACCTACTGGCCGAAATGCATGACTGAGAATGAGAATTTCAGATCAGTACTACAGAGTACCATCCCTGTAAACCTGTCTTGGAAAACAGGCTATAAATATAATTTTTTTTTCAAAGGTTCTGGGAAGAAAAAATAAACAATAGTGAAGTATTTAAAATTCCCCGATGGAGGTTTTCGATCTCAGTCACGAGATACTGCTAAGATGGATGTAGGAAGATACTGCATGTAGACCAATCAAAGAAAAAAAAACACAGACACACACACAAGATAATTGGCTAAATTAACTGATTAATTGAAATAAATATATAAACCGCAGCTGGTTTCCAGTCATGCGGACAAGTTCATGAGCATGGTGGATCAGGCAATTTAAAGTTTGATGTAGACGTGAGGAGTTTGAGAGTAGCAGCATGTTTATTTGTTCCTAAATAGAAGCACAGATAGCTAGTCCAAGCAAGAACTTCCTCCACAGAGAGAAACTGAAAATAATCCAACCCCTGGCTGCCAACTAAAGCTTATTTTAGAAATAGTAAGTAGAAACAGGCAGCTTGGCCAGTCCAGGAGAATTTAGAGGTGCTCCTCCCACACGCCAGGCACTCATTAGCATGTCGACTCAGTTTCTCAACCACGTAACAGCTGCAAACAGACAATAGTGGAAGCTGTCACAGAGAAGGTGGGGGAAGTACTGGGAAAGACTGTTAATTAAGAAAAGATGGAGGGGGATGATTTCTTTAGAAAGAAATGTGACGTTGGATAGAAGAAAAGGTTTCATGGTAGCGAGTTTTGAGAGAAAATGACATTAAAAAAATAGAAATTATAACAAAATACATTCCGCTCACAAAGTTAGAACCATAGTTGCTTTCGTCAAGTGAGGTCAAGCACTTACTGAGTGCAACACACTGTGTTGAGTTCCATACCGAGGAGAGAAATGTAATAGGAGAATTCCTGTCCATGGGCAATTGGCATTTGGTTGTGAGGATCAAATATTATCAACTACTGCAGTGCAAAATTATGAATTGTAGGCAATTCTGGAACAGAATACAATATATCAGATTTAAAACGTCTTACAAGACACATTTCCAGGTGAGCTTAAAAGGCTGACAATTTACGATGCCACCCTTGATTTCTGAAGGAAAGGAATACAGACCATAGAGTCAGGATGGTTGTCTTTTGTTCGCTTTCTTTTCTTTAATACCCATCAGCTCCGAGAGGTGCCCGTCAACTTATTGGCAGCTCATGCCCACCTTCAACTATATCCCCTTCACCCATCAGGAAGTGCAGAGCCACTGTCTGAAAAGGAGACATCCAGGACATTAGGGGATGGAAACTTGAAAAGAGCCGAAGCAGCCAGGTAAAAAGCCAACGTAAAGGAAACTGATCTAAGGAAAGCAAGGCAAATGCAACCAGGACTCCTGGGGCACAATAAATAAATAAATAAATTTTAAAAAGAGAGTCGGTATAGAAATAAAAATAAGCTCAGATTTGTTGAGAAATAAAACATAAAAATCATTTTATCATTGTTACTATTAATCATGACCCTATGAGGCAACAATAGTAGAACTATTTTACGGAAGTAACTGAAAGTTGAACAAGTTCGTGAACTTGATAAGAGCAGGACGATAGTAAATTCCACACCCAGAATGCAAAATTAGCCAATGAGCTGACCACTATGTGTAGAGCTCCCACTATGTGGAACCTGTATCGGCGGTGGAGGCAACAGACTCCTGAGACTTCCATCCTATGTCCATGTTTCTTTTCTTGCCTTAGGTTTTATGCTGGGCTCTGTGTGTCTGTAGGCAAAGAATAGTACAGAATCTAAGTGAATAGCATGCTCAGCCCACAGCAGAGAGCAGACACTGCTGTGCACCACCATTTTCTCCCCACCCAACTCCATTATGTCCCTCTTCAGGGAGTCTCATCTCGGAACCTTTGTTCTTCTGAGTATGCCAAAGTGACCTGACAAAAATTAAGCTCAGCAAACATAGGTGATGCCCTGATGTGCAGAGACCAAGAACACACCTTCGAGAACAAAGTCCTTTCTTCAGAGCCGCTTCATCTCATCCAACCCATAGTTACCTGCTCCTTTGGTCTCTGCAGGAAAGAGCTCACCCTCCAGGGCTCATGCAGGTCCTCAGTTCATGGGAATGGACATCTAGGAGGTTGGGGCGAGGCCTGCAAAATTCAGCTGGGGCATGGAGCCGGTGACTAACTTCATGCTGCCAGCTAAGGAAATCAAGGTTGGGCACTGAGTAAAAAGCATGATGAAAAAATCATAGTTTCTTGCATTTCTCACGGCTGGCTCTGAAATAAATCTGCTTAGATGTATATGTACATAAATGTTAACTATTTGAAAGGAGCAAGCTAAGCCAAGAATTGTGGCTTATTTACTATTTCATAGTTCATTTTAATCTCCAATCTGAGTCTGCCTTCTAACACATCTAGCGCAAGTATCCAAGCAGGAGGCCAAGAAGGAGGGCGCCGACGGAGTGGAGATGTGCTTAATGCAGACACCATTAATAAATCACTGATAGTTAAGATATAGATTGGATGATGGGCAGCAGATGGGAAAGAGGTACATCAAATTGCTTTTCTCATATAGATTATTGGATTAACAAGGAAGCAGCAGGCAAGTGGCAAACTGGTGTAACAAATTACTATCATAAAAAAAAATTGAACTTATCCCAGGATGGTAATAAGGCTCTGTCGGCCATTAGCCCTTTGGAGAGGTACTTGAAGCGGGAATATCCCTCTGAGATGGTAAAACAGAGCACTGGCCATATCCTCCCAGTCTTCCGCTATTGTACCTAACTAAGCACATTCCTGGTTGGGGGATGAGGATGGGAGAAAGCCCAACTGCAGAGGCTAATTAAATTAATGTGGTTATTAGGAGGCTCATGCCCAACCCAATAAGACATAAGTGACAGTGTCTATCACCATTCCAGCAACCAATACTGCCTTCTTTATTTTTCTGACCTCTCCCTTCTCACCCAACTTGTATTCTGAAAAATTTTAAATGTACAGAAAAGTTGCTCTAGCAATAACATGAACGCCTGATAGCATTTATCTAGATGGAACAGTTGTTAATATTTTGGCATATTTGCTTTCTATCTCATTTTCTTTCTCTTCTTTGGTGAACAATGAAGTGACAGACATCAAAATGCTTCACCTCCAAATACCGTAGTATGTATCACCCAAGAACAAAGTCCTTCTCCTACAGATCCACAATAGAATTGGTTGTTTTAAGAAAAGTTTAGCCTCAGTTTATACTATGATATAATATACACTACATGTTCAAATGTCCCAAGTCACCCCAATAGGTGTCTAATAGAATTTTTTTTAGAACCCAAGGTCAGTCAAGAGTTATATATTGCATTTAATTGTCATGTCCTCTTAGCAATGTTTAATCTATCATTTTTTTTTTTTTTTTTTTTTTTGTAGAGACAGAGTCTCATTTTTTCACCCTTGGTAGAGTGCAGCGGAGTCACTCCAGCAACCTCCAACTCCTGGGCTTAGGCAATTCTTCTGCCTCAGCCTCCCAAGTAGCTGGGACTACAGGTGTCTGCCACAACGCCCAGCTATTTTTTGTTGCAGTTTGGCCGGGGCTGGGTTTGAACCCGCCACCCTTGGTATATGGGGCTGGCGCCCTACTCACTGAGCCACAGGAGCCTCCCATGTTTAATCTATCATTATGCCTAATCTATTTTTAAAATTTTTTTTTTTATTATTTTGGATTCATTGAGGGTACAAAGAATTAGGTTACACTGATTGCAGTTGTTAGGTAAAGTCCTTCTTATAATTGTGTCCCACACCCGGAGTCAAGACCGTTTGTTACATACAGACTGTTTCTCAATTTGGATGTATATAATTGCTTCCTCATGACTAGACAAGGTTATATGTTGCTGGCAGGATGTTAAATCCTTTCCAGTTCATCACATCAGGCAGCATACGTTGTCAGTTTGTCAAACTTAGTGATCATAGGTTTGATGGTTTAGTTAAAGTGATGCTGCCAGACTTCTTCATTATAAACACACAGACTTGCTGCTATAATTAGTAAATAGTTCTGAAATTGAGTGATTGTAAGGACCAATATTTTACACAATAGTTTTTGCATGCTTTTATAATTTTCACTTGAATCAGTTATTACAACTGTGGTTGATAGCCTTAGAAAGTTATCATTTTACACTGTATATTTATGATTTGCTATTCTTTTGTGATAAAACTTCTTCTCTACTTTAATATGAGTTATTGGATTCATTCCTGCCATTATTTATTTTAATATTAAAGTTGTTCCCAATTCAGCCCCTGGAAGTCCCTTTAAGCTTGCCTCTGTGTTTTTTTGACATTTTACTAATAAGAGTTTGAACACTTCTTTACTTTTGGGTACAACTCGGTGCCCAGGCTTACCTTGTACTTTGTTGTCCCAGACTTGAAATAAAACACTCTTCCAAGGAGCTCTTGTTTCTTTGGAAAATGAGCGAGGGGCCAAGATCAGTGTAATAAGTACGTCCATTGCTACTGAGGTCTAATTGCTTCTAAACTTTTTCATTGTACTCAGCAAGCAAATATATGTTTTGATAAAGATACGAGTACATACTGACATTTCCAACTGTAATCTCCAACACAACAGAGTTCTTCTCCTTCTTCTTTTCCATATTCATTTCTCCACTCTCCTACAGTAAGAACTCTGTTCCCTCAAAACACCAACAGATTTTCTGATTTGTTCGCTTCTAAAATGCATAAAAAATAGCTTCAAATAATATGAGTACCAACAACAGTTCCTTTTTGTCTTTTGAAAATATCTTATTGAAGATGGGATGCTGTCATAGTACAGTGTTCAAAATTTACTTAAATTAGTTCTGGTTTTATTTCTTTGTGTGTTGATATTAATGATTTGCTATGAAGTTTGAGTCATGATTTTCCATTTGTATTCAATTATAACAACTTATGCTTACTGAATTAATACTCTGTTTTGAATGTGTAGAACATAAATACGTTTTAAGAGTCAAAACTATATTGAAAAGTAAAGTTATTGGCTCGGTGCCTATAGCTCAACCGGCTAAGGCGCCAGCCACGTACACTTAAGGTGGCCGGTTTGAATCCCCAGCCCGGACCCGCCAAACAACAATGATGGCTGCAACCAAAAAATAGCCGGGCGTTGTGGCCGGCGCCTGTAGTCCCAGCTACTTGGGAGGCGGAGGCGAGAGACTCGCTTGAGCCCAGGAGTTGGAGGTTGCTGTGAGCTGTAATTCCACAGCACTCTACCCAGGGGGACAGCGTGAGGCTCTGTCTCAAAAAAAAAAAAAAAGAAAAGTAAAGTTATTTACCTTTGTATTCCTTCCACGTCCATCCACTCATCCTGAATAATAAAGCAATTTCTTTAGTTTCTGTATTATCCATATTGTGTTTTCTCTTGCAGATGTTTGTGTGTATATTCATTTTTCCTCTGTTTTTTCTTACAAAAATGGTAGCATACCATTTACACCTGGCTTTTTTTTTTTTTTACTCAATATGATATTTTGATAATTGTAGCTGCTTTCTAAATCCTCCACTTCTGTTTTATTTAACTTGTCAGGCAATGAAATCGTATCTCAACTCTAGGTAAAATGGGTGGTTCATGCAATAAAGGAGTAAAGAATATAAAGAAAAAAAAAGGTGGGTGGGTTGTTTTTTAGCTTTGTAACTGATACAGGGATTTATTTCACAGTATCAGACTCAATATATTTCTAAGTGTGTTTCAAATGACCTGTGGAGTTTGAATCAGGTAGATTCTCATTAAAATTCTTATTTCAAGGCCCCACCCCTGCTAAATTCAACTCTCTCTCTGGAGTAGAGCTAGGTCATCTCTATTTTAAAACTCCTGATGATTCCATGGACCTTCCGAGGAACTTTGCCTGCCGTGAGTGAAATAAGTCACTGGAAAAGCCACAGAGTGAGTTATTCTTTTAACCTGAGCATCTGAGGCTGCTTTTCCTCTGACAGTATGGATTTGTTTTTTAATGAGCAGTTGGTTTCTTTTGGCAAAAGCTGTGAGCCCATGGCCTCTGCTGAGTTTTAAGCCGGGTGGATAAACCCCATACCTATCTCAGATCTTTGAGATGAATCGAACAGCTAGATTCATATTAGAACTACACAATTACTTCCCTGCACTATAAATCTCAGGGTAGAGTTTTCAAGGAAGACAGAGAAGATTTTCCAAGGTCTTCCAAATATTCAGGTTCCAATCCTTGCTAGAGATAAACCCTAACATCAAGGATCAAAAAATGCTAACATTTTTATTGCTTCTCCCATATTTCCTAATGGTTTCATTCTCCAAAGATATTGTGATTTAAAGATCCCCCAGGACACATTTCTCAATACAAAATTAACTGTTTTATAAAACCACATGAGATATTCTTGGTAGGAAAGTAGATGAAATAAGTCGTCTGCTTCATTTTGAAGCTGTGAAAATTGAAATGCAGAGAAACAGTGGGGATGAGAGGATAGTTGCCTGGAGCAACCTCCCAAACATAGGAAGAGTTCCATAGAGTAACCTCCTTAATATCCAATGTTTCTCAAGTGCCTACTATAAGCCAAGGACTTTGCTTTGTGCTTTACCTTTTTTAGTTATTTAATCTTTACAACTCCATGAAATAGGTACTTTTATCATCCATCTTTTATTTAATAAAGTGCGACTAAAGATGTTGTTACTCAATTTGCATAGCAAAGCAAGAGCCAAATCTGTGTTGCTTTAACCAAAATTCAAGTCCTTATCTCCTACACAACATAAATGGGCCTTCAGAAACACAATTCTCAGCATGGCATGATGGCTCACATCCATTATCCCAGCATTTTAGGAGACCAAGTTGAGAGAATCACTTGAACCAAGAGGTTCAAGACCAGTCTGGGCAACATAGGAAGGCCCCATCTCTACGAAAGATTTTTTTAAAAAAGGAAATACAGTTCTTTATAAGTACTAACCTAGGTGCTCAATGTCTTGGCTTGTTGACTGCTTGCCTAAGAATTTCCACTTAATGCTCAACTTGATCTATTCCTCATATTCTAAAGAGTTAGGGATTCAAGAATCTTGCTGATTGTCTAAGGCAAACCACTTCACTTTCTGAAGGATCTGTGTCCTCATTGTGCAAAAACAAGAGAAATAGATAGAAATGTATATAAACATACACATATATGCACACACACATATATAGTGATATGTGCAATTAGATATGGTCCCTTTCCTTTTCTAATACCCTATAACCCAAGGGCAAATGCTTGATTCGTATTTTCACTCTGATGTTTTAAATACAATAGAATCTCCACAGTTGACTCCCTCCATGTCCCCATATTGACCACCTCCTTAAGTTGACCTAATTTTCATAGACTGGGCATGCAGTACTCAATGGCAGTTCCTTATGTGGGCCACCTTCATATATTGACCAGTTTGCTACAGTCTCTTGAGGGGTCAACTTAGAGAGGTTCTACTGTATTTTTATGTTCTCCCTCTTTATTTTTGCAATCATTTTTTCCAAAATATTAAAGGGTACAAATGTTCTTGTTACATGGACGAATTGTATAAGGCTGAAGTCAGGGGTTTTAGTGCTCTTGTCAACAGAATGGTGTACCTTGTACCTTCATCCCCTCTCAGTGTGTCCCCTTTCTTAATTTCCAATGTCTTTTATACCACTTTATGACCATGTGTACCCATCATTTACTAGTAAGAACATGCATTGTCTGTTTTTCCATTCCTGAGATACTTCACAAGGAAAATGGTCTCTAGTTCCATCTGATTGCTGCAAATGACATATGTTATTCTTTTTTTGTGGCCAAGTATTACACTATGGTGTGTATGGGTGTGGTGTGTGTGTATAGTAGAACATAAATAAGTTGACCACCCAAGGGACTGTAACAAACTGGTCAACATACAGAAGTGGTCAACATAAGGAACTAGCTCTACTCTATTGATACATAAATGTGGTGGAGGTCAGGTCTATGAAACTTAGGTTAACTCAAGGAGATAATCAATGCAGGCAGGTGGTCAACTTTAGAGGTTCTACTATGTATACCCCACATTTTCTTTAACCACTCATGAATTGATGGGCAATTAGGTCAAGTTCACATCTTTGCTATTCTGAAATGTGCTGTGATAAACCTTTGGGTATAGTTATCTTTTTGACAGTATGACTTATTTTCCTTTGGATAGATACCTAGTAGTGGGATGGTAGGTCTACTTTTAGTTCTTTGAGGAATCTCCATATTGTTTTCCAGAGAGTATATAGAGGTTGTATGAATTTACAGTTCCAACCAATGATGTATAAGTGTTCCTTTTTCATTCCGTGCAATGCCAAAATTTATCGGGGTTTTATGATTTTTTTTAAATTATGGCCATTCTGATGGGGTAAGGTGATAGCTCATTGTGGTTTTAATTTGCATTTCCCCAATAATTAGTCATGTAGAGCATTCTTTTATATGCCTACTGTCCATTTGTCTATCTTCTTTTGAAAAAAATCTGTAAATAGTTTTTGTCCACTTCTTAATGGGGCTGTTTGCTTTATTCTTACTGAGTTGTGTGAATTCTTTGCAGATTCTGGACATTAGCCTTTTGTCCAATATACAGTTCTCAAATAGTATTTTCTCCCATTCTCTAGGTTATCTGTTTACTCTTTTGATTATTTCCTTTGCTGTATAGAAACGTTTTAATAAAGTTGAGTTTATTTTTGTTGTTGCTATATTTGCCTCTAGGGTCTTAGTCATAAATTCTTTGCCTAGTCTGATTTCTAGAAGAGTTTTTCCTATCATTATTCCAAAATTTTTATGGTTTTAGGTCTTGCATTTAGGCCTTTCAACTATCTTGAGTTAATTTTAATATATGATGAGAGACACAGATCTGTTTCATTCTTCTGCATGAGTCTATCCAATTTTCCCAACACCATTTATTGAATAGGGAGTACTTTCCTCAGTGTATATTTGTGTCTGCTTTGTCAAAAATCAGTTGGTCATAGCTACACAGCTTTATTTCTGAGTTCTTTATTCTCTTCCATTGATTTATACCTTTACCTTTATAGAAGCACCATGCTGTTTTACTTATTATAGCCTTGTGGTATAATTGAGGTTAGGTAATATGATGCCTCCAGATTTGTTCTTTTTGCTTAAGATTGCTTTGCATATCCAGGTTCCTTTACAGTTTCATATGAAATTTATGATAATTTTTTCTATATCTGTGAAAAATAACATTGGTATTGTAATGGGAATTGTGTTGAATCTGTAAATCACTTTGGGTAGTGTGGACATGTTAACAATGTTTATTCTTCTAATCCATGAACATGGGATGTTTTCCCATTTATTTGTGTTATTTATGATATCCTACATCAGTGTTTTGTACTTCTCCTTATAGAGATCTTTTACATTTTTGGTTAAATATATTCCTAGGTATCATATTTTTAATGATATTGTATTCTTGATTTCCTCTGCTTGACTACTATTGGAATATAAAAATGCTACCAATTTCTGTACACTGATTTTATAACCTGAGACTTTGCTGAATTTATTTATCAGTTTAGGAATCTTTTGCTGGAGTTGTTAGGGCTATCTAGATACAAGATCATATCATCAACAAACAGGGTTTCTTTGACCTCCCTTTTCCTAATTTGGATACCCTCTTTTTTTTTTTTTTCTTGTCTGACTTCACTTATTAGGACTTCTGATATTATGAGCAGAAGTGGTGACAATAGACATCCTTGTCCCAGTTTTCAGGGGAAATGTTTTCAACTTTTCTGCATGCTATATAAAGTTGGCTGTGGGTTTATCATATATGGCTTCTATTATTTTGAGATATGTTTTTTCTATGCCTACTTTCTTGAAAGTTTTTGTTATGAAGTGGTGCTATATTTCATTGAATGATTTTTTTTATGCATCTGTGTATATTAAGATGCATCAGGTGAATCTGCATTTAGGCTTCCCAAAGGTTAGCACATGGGCTGTGTTGGCTGGGGTCAAGGGTCCACCTCCCGATCACTGGGGAAAGGTGCAGAGATAGACTGAAGTGGCCCCACCAAGCCAGAAAGTCTGCTGTGGAGGAAGGGGCTATCTAGGACTCATAATCTGGCAGATGGGAATGGACTTCACTCTTCTTATTCTTTCCTTTCCCTGTAGATCTCCCTTTGGTGTCTGGCCACAAGCAGCAGAGACCAGACTTACAAACCTCACCAGCAATAATGCCATGGGTGGGGAGCTTCCTTACCCAGGATCCTGCCCTGGACTGAAAGCTCAGCTTCATTGCTGGGGGAGGAGTGCTCCCCAAATGCACTTCAGCTTGGACTTACTCCATACTCTCCTTTTACTTATGTTCATGTGGGGCTCCCTTGACTCCCCAGATTAGTTCACAAATCTCCCCTCCATGCTCCCAAGAAACATGATCAAGTCCTGGGGATATAGGATCTAGCCTGCAGGTTTGTCTTGTGATCTCTCAAGTTTAATCTCTGACTGCCCTAGGGAGATGTGTGATGGTCCTGAGTTTCCTGTGGAGTGTTCAAGCAGACTTGCTATCCCTCTACCTATGGGTTATGTCTTGCTTTGCTGGAGCAGCTAGGCAGGCAGCACTGAGAAGGGCCACCAGGCAGTGAATTCATAGTCCAAACACCTTTTGGTCCTCTGCAGATCACTAAGAGGAAAGCCATGAGCTCCACTCTTTGTGGAAGCCTCAGTGTGGTAGATAAACCAACAGAGGGAAAGTAGGTGCTCCTGAGAGCTCTAGCTCAATTGTCCTCTAGGGCACCAGGGCCAACTCATATGGGAATTGCCATAGCTGCATGTGCAGCTGTGGATGGGGGAAGAGAGGAGAAGGAAAAGAATCTGAGTGGAGGAGATCCAGCATTCTGGTTCCCTTTGTTGCAAAGGGCCCTCCTGGCTTGCTGCTTTCTTCTCTTCCCTAAGGCATGCCCTCCCTGTAGCTCTCCTGCCCAAGCTCTGGGATCACACAGTTCCCCTGGGAACCACAGGCAGCCGGTGGACACAACAGCCTGAGCAGCAGTTAGGAAATGTTTGTGTGGGCACCCGTGATAAGAAAACTGCAGAGCTAAAGATCTCTGGGCAGGACCAAGGCACACAATTAGTGGAAAAGCAGTATGGTGCCAGCTGCCTTGGTTTGGGTCTTTGATGAGGAGAAGTGACCCCAGGGATGCTGGCAGCCCAGTGCTTTGTTCTAGGCAAGTTCCCAGTTCTCTGGTGGCAGCAGCTTTTGAACTCATGAAGGTGCAGCAACTCTCCAACAGTTTAGGAGCCTGCAGTCTTCCAGAGGTGTGAGGAGACAAAAAACAAACACTCCGATCTGCCCTTTTCACAGGGCTACAAATCCCTCAGGGACTGTTCTCTGCCAGAAACTTGCTCCTTCTTGTTCTGCTCCACAACTTCTTCCCATAGAATCTCCAGTAGGTTCTGGCACTTTTCACTCAGAATTATACCCAGGTTATGAAAGGTATTTTTGTTTTGTTTTGTTTTGGTTTTTTTCATCTAAAACTTTCCTTCTTTTTGAGATAATATGGCAACTGATGTCTCTAGTCAGCCATCTTGCCTCTCCTTTTTATTGTTTTAACATTTTAATATGCCTCCTTTTATTCCCAGAAGCATTTGAATTCCCAAAGTGGGTAATGTATTAACTCAAAAACATGATTCTCTATTAGTGGAAATTTCCAGGCAAAGAATACAATGATTATTGGAAAGATACTGTATCCTGATTATATATTTTTTCCATCCTAAGAATGATTGCATTGAGAGACTTCTCTCTGAGATAAGGCTGGATAAAGTGGGAACCAGGCCTGACTTTCTGAAACAGTGTTGGCAGAAATGAGGTGAGAAAACAGGGCCCACAAGCCAGCTGGCATACATGGCAGAAGTCCCTCTCATGCATCAGAGATTCAGGGGAACCATAGAAACCATATGGGAGAGAAACCCTAGCAGAGGAGGGATAACATATAAGAATCCTCCCTACATGGGGGTAAATCCCAGCAGCTATGATGTGGTAGTGGTTTCCAGGACTCTTGTCTTCCAGTATGGAGGAGCAGAAATTCCTCTGCAGACCATCAACTAATGAGGCAAAAGCCACTAGCCTCTATTCTTATCCTCACACCTGACTGACCTGTCCTAGTTCTGGGACCCTTCTGCTGGCAGTGAACTGACTAATAATGACATGCGTTTCTGTTATACCCCACTCTAAGCTCATGAGAACAGAATAAACATTGTTTACTTTGGTATTCCCCATAGCTCATAGCTCTTCTACAAAGCAGGTACTAATTATATGTTGTGTCAAAAGAAGAATAGAAAATGAAGTCAAGTGTTAAAGTTGGAGAAACACAATTTATATTCCATGTGAAATGGGTTAATATGTATCCCTAGTTCTTCTTAATATTGTTTGCAATTCATTCAATCATTCAACAAATATTTATCGGGCACTTACTATGTATCAGGCACTCTATTGGTAGCTGAGGATATAGCAATAAACAAGGCAGGTTCCATATCCTGCCCTCTTGGAATTGATTACAAATTGGAGAAAGGAAGGAAATAAACATGCAAACAAATAAATAAGAATCCCAGATAGTGATAACTATTATGAATAAAATAAAGCAGAGTTATTGGATAGAAATGATTAATATAGGGCAGAGGAAAGTACCTTAGGCAGGAGAATCAGGAAAGATCTTTAAACAGGTGAAGGGCTAAATAATTCTGAGCATGTTAGACATGACCTCAGACTAGGAGGGTCTCAGTAATGATTGGAAACTATTTCTAAATTCATAAACCACTTTTGATTAAAGCAATATGTGCACTTGCTAAATCATTTTTTCTAGTAGAGTAACACAGAAAAAGTAATATCTACCCCCAAACTCTGTTACTCAAGGAAATACTACCAAACATTTTCTTATGTTTTTTCTTAACATTTTCTATGCATATACAGAATATATGCATATATTAATAGCCTTTATACACAAATGGAGTCACATTAGCCTACTCTCCTGAGCCACTCATATTCCCCTTCAAGAAAAATCTCCTTACCCAGTTGCAATGGATGTAATGAACTGACAACTTCCAGTTTTCAAGGTTTGCATCTGCTTTTGAGCCAAGAGTGACTCCAACTAATGACAGAACTAGATTATTGTGAAAAGGCCTAGCCATTTCTACACAACTAAGACTTCTTGGTAAGGCACTTTTAGGTTACATCTGCTTTTGCTTTGCTTTGTTCTACTATTAAAAATAATGTAGCAATGAGCATCTTTAAACACATGTCTTCATGCAGGAGAGAGTGCCTGTTTTCCTCATGCTCAGTCTAATATTGTTCACAGCTAATAGTTTACTGAATGGAGCAAAACTGAAAGCTTTTTCACTTAGAACTGGAACCAGACAAGGTTGTCTTCTATTGCCACTTCTATTCAACACAGTGCTGGAAGTTCTAGCCAATATAAGTAGGCAAGACAAGGAAATAAAGGGCATCCAAATGGGAGCACAGGACGTCACACTCTCCCTCTTTCCTTATGATATGATCTTATACTCCAAAGACTCTTATAACCCCAAAAAGACTCAACCATAAGGCTCCTGGAAGTCCTCAAAAAATATAGTAATGTCTCAGGATATAAACTCAATGTCCACAAGTCAGTAGGTTTTGTATATGCTAATAACAGCTAAGATAAAATGCTAATTAAAGACACAACTCCTTTTACCATAGCTTCAAAGAAAATGAAATGACTAGGAATATGCCTAACAAAAGAGGTGAAGGACCTCTATAAAGAAATTTATGAAACACTAAGAAAAGAAATAGCAGAAGACATTAACAAATTGAAGAACATACCATGCTCATGGCTGGAAAGAATCAACATTGTTAAAATGTTTATACTTCCCAAAGCAATCTACTGATTCAATACCACTCCTATTAAAATACCAACATCTTACTTTCAAGACTTGGAAAAAATAATTCTTCGTTTTGTATGAAACCAGAAAAAAACCCCATATAACCAAGGCAGTTCTTAGTAATAAAAACAAAGCCAGGGGCATCACCATACCAGATTTTAGGCTGTACTACATGGCCATAGTGGTCAAGATAGCATGGTACTGGCACAAAAATAAAGACATAGACATTTAGAATCGAATAGAAAACCAGGGAATGAAACTAACACCTTACAGCTACCTAAACTTTGATAAACCAAATAAGAACATACACTGGGGGAAAGACTCTCTATTCAATAACTGGTGCTGGGAGAACTGAATATCCACATGTACAAGACTGAAACTGGACCTGCATCTTTCTCCACTCACAAAAATTGATTCATGATGGATAGAAGACCTAAATATAAGGCATGAAATGATAAAAATCCTCAAAGAAGGCATAGGAAAAACACTGACCTGGGTAAAGACTTTATGAAGAAGACTTCTGTGGCAATTGCAACAACAAAAATAAACAAGTGGGACTTAATTTCACTGAAAAGCTTCTGTACAGCTAACGAGATAACAACTAAAACAAACAGACAACCTACACATTAGGAAAGGATATTTGCATATTTTGAATCACACAAAACCTTGATAACTAGAATCTATAGAGAACTCAAATTAATCCACATGAAAAAAGACAATAATCCCATATATCAATGGGCAAGAATAAACATTCTCTAAAGAAGACAGACAAAATTTCTTTAAAGAAGACAGATGAATGGCTAGCAAACATATGAAAAAATGCTCATCATCCCTAATTATTAGAGAAATGAAAATCAAAACCAACCTGAGATATCATCTAACCCCCATGAGAATGGCCCACATCACAAAATGTCAAAACTGCAGATGCTGGTGTGGATTTGGAGAGAAGGGAACACTTTTACACTGCTGGTGGGACTGTAAACAGACTGTAAACTAATACAACCTTTTTGGAAGGAAGTATAGAGAAACCTCAAAGAACTCAAGCTAAACCTCCCATTTGTTCCTGCCTCCCATTACTGGACATCTATCCAGAAGGAAAAAAATCCTTTTACCATAAGGACTCTTGCAAATAGACTATTTATCGCAGCTCAATTTACAATTGCCAAAATGTGGAAACAGCCTAAATGCCCACCAACACAGGAGTGGATTAACAAGCTGTGGTATATGTATAGCATGGAATACTATTCAGCCATTAAAAAAGATGGAGACTTTACATCCTTTCTATTAACCTAGATGAAAGTGGAACACATTATTCTTAGTAAAGCATCATAAAAATGGAGAAGCATGAATCCTATGTACTCAATTATTTTTTATTTATTTTTTAATTGAATGTTAACTATGTACATTAATGCACTTCTGGGGTACAGTGTGGGGTTTTCACATGCATTCTGAACTACTTCCATCAAACTGGTCAACACAGCCTTCATGTCATTTTCTCAGT
>CAUYTI010135519.1:0-17013 GCA_963575145.1 Galago senegalensis | reverse complement strand
TGGTCCCAGCTACTTGGGAGGCAGAGGCAAGAGACTCGCTTGAGCCCAGGAGTTGGAGGTTGCTGTGAGCTGTAATGCCACAGCACTCTACCCAGGGGGACAGCTTGAGGCTCTGTCTCAAAAAAAAAAAAAAAAAAGAATTACCATATGACCCAGCAATTCCAGTCCTAGGCATATACTCAAAGGAAATGAAAACAAGGACTCAAACAGATACTTGTATGTGAATGTTCATAGCAGCATTATTAACAATAGCCAAAATATGGAAATAATCCAAGAGTCCATCAACTGATATACAAAATGTAGTATATACATATATGGAATATTATTCAGCCACCGAAATGAATGAAGTTCATATATATGCTATACAACATGGATTAGCCTTGAAAACATTATGCTAAGTAGCCCAGATAAAAAAGGATAAATATTATATGAATCCACTTATATGAAATATCTCTAATAGGCAAATTCATAGAGTCAGAAAGTAGATTACAGGCTATCCATCAGGGGCTGGGAGAATATAGGAATGGGGAGTTACTGCTTACGGAGTACAGAGTTTCCATTTGGTGCAATGAAAAAATATTAGAAATAGATAGTGCAGATAATCATACAACTTTGTGAATTTTTTTTTCTTTTGTGGGTCTATGAGGTTTTTTTTTTATTAAATCATAACTGTGTACATTAATGCAATCATCGGGTACAATGTGCTAGTTTTACACACAATCTGAAATGCTTTCATCAAACTGGTCAACATAGCCTTCATGGCATTTTCTTAGTTATTGTGTTAAGACATTTATATTCTACACCTAGTAAATTTCACATGTACCCTTGTAAGATGCACGGTAGGTGTGGTCCTACCCTCCCTCCACCCATCCTCCTCCCTCCCCTCCCCTCCCCTCCCTCTCTCCTTTCCCCTTCTTTTTGGGCTATAATTGGGTCATAGCTTTCAAAAGAAAACTATAAATTGGTTTCATAGTAAGACTGAGTACATTGGATACTTTTTCTTCTATTTTTGAGATACTTTGCCTATCAACTCTGTTATATTATTTTGGGTAATCAATGTTTACAGTTTTATGTCATTACCAAGTGTTTTCTATATATTTAAGTGAAGAGATAAGAGAAAATTATATTGATTAAAAATTAGTATGGTAATTCAAGGAAATGTTTTTTAAACATTTGCAAAAAAAGTCTAGAGGGGCCAATATAAACAGAATAAAACAGTGGACTTAAATCATGATACCACATATAGCAGTAGATTATATCCAAACTGCCTCAATGCTTTTTAATAAAGTCAAGGGCTTTCAAACTCTTAAACTATGTCCACCTATATGCAGCTTAAGAGTCATATCTAAAGTAAAGTAGTACAGAAAATTTGAGCATTAAAATGAGAAACATCTATGTTGTTAAGACAAGAAATGTCACTTAGTAGGTATTACAAAGATAGTTTAGATTTTAAAGCAAAAACTATTAGAGATGAAGAGATACATGTTCTAGTGATGAAAAGTTCAGTTTTCCAGAAAGGTATAACACATTTACATTTGTATGTACCTAGTAACAAAGCCTCTGAAACATTTTCTAAATGAACATCTCAGAGGAATATAAGAGACTGTAAATCCCCAATCAAGTGGAAATGTCATGCTTAGTACTAGACAAAAGGGGAGAGGGAGAGAACATCAAAAAAATAACAAAAATTTAATTAACTTGGTCAAAACAAGCTCAACTGACCATATCTAAAGTTCTTCCTTCAACAACTTCAGAATATTTTTTTCCAATACATGCAAAACATATTTACAAAAATTGAACACGTACTATTCAGTGGTAAAGTAAGTTTGGCCTGAGGCTGTCTCTGTACTTTAGGTAACTGTGTAGCAGCAACCTTACTGGACCTCACAAGCAACTGAACTTTAGCCACTGGGAGACTACTGATCATTTTCAAAGGAGGCAAAGCCTGCCTGTAACCAATCAAGTTATTTATGTACTTCTGTGTTCTGTCTGCAAACGCACATTCCCCATTTGGAGAGCACAGATTTCTGAACATCTTTAGATTTTTGAGGACAATCCAAATCACAAATCAATCATTGCTTAAATAAAATACCATGAAATTTAAATTTACTTTATTGAAAATCTTAAAGTTTCAACAAATTCCAAAGGATTGTGAAAATATCCACATCATGGTTATAAACTAATGATTAAATTAGAAACATACAGTAAAATATACCTGTGGAAATCACCATGTGTTTGAAGACTTACACATCTAAGTAACCCAGGGCTCAGAGGAGAAAGCATAATAAAAATTACAAAGTATCTTGAATAAAATTATAACAAAAATTCTATTTTTTGGTGGTTACAAATGTATTTAGAAAGAAACAGCTATGCAATTGAAATTGGAAGAGAATGAGGCTGAAGAATAGTGAGCAAATTAACCACTTTCGAAGGTTAGAAAGCAAAAAATAAACATAGGAAAGAAATAAGAACTTCACTAGAAATTAAGTAAAAATAAGATGACTAAAAAGCAAAAGTTGCTTCTAAATACTAGCAATTTGCTGTAATTCTGGCTAATGTAGAAATAATAACATCAGGAATAAAAAGAAATATCAGGAATGAACAAATATAATTACAGATAGCAAAGACATTAAATAGCATAAAGGTCCTTGTTTGTACATAGATGAAGATATGTTTTAAAATTGCAATAATGGAACATGTTAGCATAGGGATTAAAACATGTAGAAATGTCCCACACATCTACCACTGTGTAACATAAGACAAACTGAAAAACAGTACATAAGATGGAATGTCCCATATCATATTTAGTGTGAGCTGATTTATATTTATATTACATGAAAATATTTTCTTACTGTTATGAAAGACCTCTGAAATACTGGAAGAATAGCAAGGTGTAAAACAGTCATATAGTATGTTGTATTTTATGTAAAAAGTAGCTAGAGAAAATCTATTTGCTTCTATATACTTGAAAATATATTTAGAAGAATATATGAGAAACTAACACCAATGATTACTTATTAGAGCGTAAGGAAGGCTAGAGAGTACAAAACTAAATACATTAAAATTCAAAATTGGCACAGTGTGAGAAGTGGAGGGGAAGATTGGGGGGGAATTGAAAAAATGTTGGGGGAAAAAGTGAAAAAAGTGATTGCCTTTCACACTTGATTTCAGAAAGGATAGGGGCATGCAGAATTTTTTTAAATTAAGTCTCATATCTATTGCATTGCTGCTGTATTTGCCTCTAGCGTCTTGGTCATAAATTCTTTGCCTAGCCTGATGTCTAGAAGAATTTTTTCTGTTTTCTTTTAGAACTTTTATGTTTTATGCTGTACATTTGAATTTCTTATACATCTTGAATTAATTTTGGTATATGGTGAGAGGTGTGTCCTGTTGCATTATTTTGCATGTGGCTATTCAGTGTTCCTATTTTTTTGTTTCCTTCCTTTAAACAGTGTATGTTGTCTGGTTTGTCAAAATCAATTGGTTGTAGGTACATGGTTTTATTCTGAGTTCTCTGTTCTGTTTATCTATGTCTGTAATTCTAGACAAGTGCCATGCTGTTTTGGTTACTATAGCCTTGTGGTATGATTTGTAGTCAGGTATGATGCTTTCGGATTTATTCCCTTTATTTAGGATTGCTTTGGCTGTTTGGACACTTTTATCGTTCTATACAAAGGACAGAATTATTTTTTCTAGATCTGTGAAAGATGTTGGTATTTTGGTGATTATGCTTAATACTGCTGGAGTGATTTACAGATTTAACATTTTAATAATATTGAGTCTACCAATCTATAAGTACAAGATGTTTTTCCATTTGTTTGTGCCATCTAAGATTTTTTTCCTCAATATTTTGTGATTTTCTTTGTAGATATCTTTCCCCTTGATTGTTTTTAGGTATGTTCTTTGTAGCTATTATAAATGGTATTAAGTCCTTGATTAAAATTTTTCCTCTACTGTAATAGGTACATAGACATGCTACTGATTTGTGTATAGTGATTTGTATACAGTAACCTCAGACTTCACTGAATTTATCAATTCTAATAGTCTTTTAATGAAGTCTTTAAGGTTTTCTAGATATAAGATCATATCATTAGCAAACAGGGATTGTTTCACTTCTGTACAGCCAAGGAAATGATCAAGATTAATAGAAAATCTATACAATGGGAGAATATTCACAAACTATTCATTTGATTAAGGCCTACTATCCAGAATCTACAAAGAATTAAAATCAGCAAGAAAATGATCAGCACCATTAAAAAGTGAGCAAAAGAGATGGATAGTTCTTCAAAGAAGATAGACAAATGGACAGTATCACAAGTTATAGGGAAATGACAATTTAAAACATGAGATCCTATTTTAACCTTTTCAGGATGGCCATTATTTAAAAGTCAAACAATATTGATGGCATAGATGCATAGAGAAAGGAACACTTACAGACTGGAGGCATTGCAAATTAGTATGAGCTCTGCACAACACTGTGGAGAGTCCTCAAATAGACTTACCATTCCACCCATAAATTCCACTATGGGCTATCCACCCAAAGGGGGAAAAGTCATTTTAGTTAAAAAAAAAAAAAATTGCACTTAAATGTTTGTTGCAGCATAATTCACAGTTGTAAAGATGTGGATCAATCTAAAGTGCTCTTTAAGTCATGAGCTTATAAAGAAAATGTGGTATATACACACCAGGGAGCACTCCTTAGCCATAAAGAGCAATGAAATAATGTACCTTGCAGAAACTTGCAAGGAATTGGAGACCATCATCACAAGTAATATCTCAGGAATAGAAAAACAAATACCATATATATTGTCTAATAATTGGAATCTAAACAAGATAATGGGCTTACAGGGGGCACAAACAGATGTAAAAGTCATTGGAATGAAGTGGGGGAGTTCAGGAGGGGTGGAGGGATAAAGACCTACCTATTGGGTACAATGAGCACTATTCTAGAGATGGGCATATGCATCTTGGACTTATGCAGTGCACAATGCATAAAACCTTGGATTTAATGCCTTATACAGTGTATACATGTAACCAATATATGGACATTCTTTATATTTTGAAATAAGAAAATTAAGAGTTATACACATTTTAAGTGGCAAAACATAAGTTTGTAAAAAGTACAAGTAATACATTTTAATCATCTCAGTTTAAGAAAAAAATTCTTAAATAAAAATAGACTATTGACCATAAAAGAAAATGTTGATATACTAGACATCAGAATTAACCTTATTCAAAGACACCAAAATATGTATTTTAAGAATACACATAATGTAGGTAGAATTCTTGGAAAGAGAAAACACTCCAGAGAAGGGGAAAAACAGAAGTAAGCTCAGCAAGGCAGAATAAAAACAGTTTAGCCAGTTTGCTTTTAAACCAGCCCCTCAATTCTTTATCTGAGCAGTTCCTGTTTTTCCTAGAAGCCTGGCCTGTAAGGGATACAGCTTGCAAACACCCCTGCTAGATCTGTGAACACTCTGAAGAAATAATGGCCACAGAGGAAGCTGCATGCAAGGCCTGGGGAAAAAATGTTAACTAGGTTGCCTCCTGCCCAGTCAACAGCAAAAGCAAACACCTATTGTGGGGATTTGTACTTGGTGAGGTAGAGATCAAGGGAACAGCTTGAGCCCTGAACTATGGGCAGGAGGGCTTGTACCCGTATTGCAGAAGACACCACTGGGTGGACATCAGTGGTAAAGTCTTCCTGTTCCACTGACTCTTCAGAGGAGACTGATGTAATTGCATCTGTTCCATAGTGAATTAGTGAGAATTAACTTCCCCCGAGGAATCTATGTGTGTGACCACAGACAAGAGGTTGCCCCCACCCAAGGCTCAGGTTTTGGATTTCTCAGGGCTGCTCAGACCCTTAAGTTAATAGTGATACATAGAATAAGAGCTGACATGCTTACTCAGAGAAACTGCGGATGTTTTTGTGCCCTTCCTCAGCTTACCCTCTGGACTAAATGAACAAATAGCCTTCCATAAAAGCTGAGTGGAACAAACACCCATGGCCCTCTCTGGAATCCCACAAGCCAGTGGTAGACTCCCATGTTCCAACCTTTGAAAACTATTCTGCATATTCTGTCTCTTTATCTCCCGCTGCTTCTAACTTTTGTTCAGGCAATTGAACAAATATGTCTTAATGGACATGTGACACTACAGTACCTGAGTAGTGTAGAATGCAGTGTAGTACTGCTTGAAGTGACTGTTTTTCCATCATGCTAAGGTGCTAGCAGAGGAGCTTATTGCCTTAAAAATGACCCTGAATGTTCCTCATCTTTGGTGATTTATTCCTTGAATAGTCCTCTTCCATATTGAATAGGAGTGCACTCTTTGACTAAAAAAAAAAGTAAAGAAAATGTACAAGTGATGGTGTGCCTCTTTTGAGGCTAGCTAGGTCATAAAAGCCTTGAGCAGGAAACTAGCTACTACATTGTGAGGACAAACTTCCCTGTGGGGAGACCATTTGGAAAGGAAGTAAAATCCCCTCCAAGAGCTAGCATCATCTTCCTCGTCATGTGAATGGACATTTTCAGAGATCCCCCAGTCTTAGTCAAGCCTTCATAATACTTCATCTTGCCCAACATCTAAGTTTCATGAGAAACCCTAGTGGATGGTACTGCCCAGCTAAGCTACTCACAAATTCCTGACCCACTGATTTTTAAGAAAAGCAATTGTTTTATGCCATGAAGTATTGGGATGGTCAGTTATAACATCCCCTGAAAATTACTGTTATACAGTAACTAAGATGATCCTCAGTGCTTTAATCTTAGCACTCCAAATTCAGTGCAGTGAAAATTACAGATGGTACCTTATAGTGAAGATAATTTGAACATTAAAAAACTCTGAAAAGATCTTAGAGACCTTAAAGATCTACAAACCTCAAAGTAGAGGTTTGTACCTCATATTAATATTTATAGATCTTTAAGGTCTCTGAGATCTTTTCAGAGATTTTTAATGTTCAAATGAAAAAAATCAGCACATTGCACCCCACATATGCATGAATATATTCATGATCTATGTGTATTTGACTTAATAAAAAATTTTTTACAAACCTCATATTGAACTTATTTCGTGGTATATACACCACTATTTTTATTATTTGGACCTACCAGAAAATATTTAAATATTCCATTACTGATAAACTTTATGTGACAGCAGACACATTTCAAATCCTGCTGAATTACTTGTGAAAAGGAAATTTATCTCATTTTCTCTACATCTCAGTTGCCTTATCTGTGAAATGGGGGCAATAGTAATTCTGCCTAGCCTGCACTGCTATAGGTTTTAAATCCACTAAACACATATAAAGCACCTGTTACAGAATCTGAAACTCAGAAGTAATATAAGAATTATGCATAGATTATCTAACTAGTTTTGACACAAGCCTGTAGAATATTAACCTTTATTCTGGTTTTATATCAAGTATGGGTCCTGACTGGGTCTCAGTCGAGAGTCTTGTTCTGCTTTTTTAGAAGATCTAGTTGATAAGGGTATCCTAAGCATCAATTCGCCGATCCTAATTTTTCACAGAAATAGAAGTCTGTAATGGGGAGGAGGCTGGAGTGAGTGATGAGAAAGAAAAGGGAAAAGTATGTGGGCCTTGCAAAAGATTCCAGCAAGAACATGGTTACAGTCTTATTGAGATGGCATCAATTTATGAGAAGACTAGAGGAGAAGCGACATAAAAATTCTGTTCTAGGGCAGCGCCTGTGTCTCAAAGGAGTAGGGCACTGTCCCCATATACCAGAGGTGGCAGGTTCAAACCCAGCCCCAGCAAAAAACAGCAAAACAAATAAACAAATCTATTCTAAAGCACATTTGAGACATTCCCATGGCCACAAAAAACCTAAGGAAGTCTTTGAAAAAGCACTAGACATTCTGTGGTGCTGGGATGGGCCAGTATCAAGAGAATATTTGGTAGGGAATTACAGTAGCACACAGATCAGGAAACAGCAGCCAGAGCAGAAAAATGACTTGCCCAACTTCATACCCACACAGCTAATATGTGGCAGATTTTCAGCCTCGCATTTTTCTATGTCCAAAGCTTGTGTTCCTACATGAAGTGAGTCCCCAAAACACCTTGACCAATTGTTCCAATGCGTGTGTATGAGCGTTGTTCCTTACCATACTTTTATAATTTAGCCCTGGCTTGTTTTTTGATACTGCTCTTAGGTGATGTTTAAATAAAATCGGAAAATATATGTTCTTCCCAAGAAACTTTCTCAGAGATTACAGCAGCATGTTTTTCTCTTCACACAATTCCCCTTGTCCTCACAGCTTTAAAGCCAAAATTTTCATCTTGAGGCTTCAGGGTCACCTTAAACCTATCTCCTTTGACTTTTAATATTTGCCTGCTATTCATTCTCTGACAAAGAAATGAACAAGAACAACCTCTTATAACATTAATAAAAGTGGGATTGTAGGAAGCCTCCATCAAAGTCACGTCAGACACAAACCAGTCAAGTTCAAGGTAGAGGCAGTGGCTATTGATAACAGAGCTGGAATGTTTATGAAAATTATGGGTCAAATGAATATAGCCTAATATAAAAATCCATTATGGATATTTTTCTATTCTATCAGTGATAATACAATTTTACATATGAAATGTTTTGAGATGACTTTGAACCAAATCTCCTTTATTAAAATTTAGAGCTTTGATAAGTTAAGCTATCTGTCAATATAAAAAGTCATATTTTTCATTTCATTTAATAATCGCTTTGTATCTCAAATATTTCTGCAAATACCAATTCTGTCTAGTACAAGGGTAAGATACTGTCTTTCAGAGCTTTAAAACATTTTCAATTATATAAAACAACTAATCCAAATATTCTCAAAATACATAATTACAAATGGGATAAACTTTTGCATTTACATTTAAAAGTGAAAAGACTAAAAATGGCCTGGAGTTTTAAAACCAATGACCTTTACCATGACGTGTCTTGTAATGTATCCCAAATAGAACATGCTGAGTGAAAGGCAAAGAATGGCTGTCACTGAAACACAGGCTCCATTGAATTATGATGTCAACTTAGTAATGAAAATGCTTTCCCAAAGTCTTGTCAACAGCCAGGCTGTCATCACATATTAGAAACTGACAAGGCACTGATGTATGACATTGTTCTGAATATTGTTCAAACTGACTAAACTACAAAGCAATGAAGGTGTTGCTCACCAACTAAGACTGCCATTTCTTGACTAGACATTGGAAAGAGAAAGTATTTAGATGAATTTGTGGACTTCCAAGAAATATAGAAAATAAAGGATTTGTTCGCTAATAGCTAAAATTGAACACATACCATATGAATTGAAGAATACATACTTTGATAAAACTCATTCTTTTTAGGTCACTGAAACTTGACATAGAAACTTGTGAAACCATGACTGCAAATAAATTATAGAATGACAGAATGATTCCTTCCATCATCCCCAAAGTTCCATCATTTCCCTTTGTAGTAGTCAGTTGCCTATTCTCATCCAACAGCTAATTTTTTGTGTCTATAGACGTGTGTATTCTAGACACTTTAATGCAGCCATGCAATGTGGCCTTCATGTTCAGCCTCTTTCACTTATAATTATTTTTAAAATCATCAATATTGCATTTTTCAGTAGTTCATACCTATTTGTGCTGAGTCAGATTTTCTTATATGGATATACCACAATGTTTCATACATTTGCCAGTTGATGGACATTTTGATTGTTTCCAGTCTGGGGCAATTAGAAGCAAGCTGCTATAAATGATCTGACACAGGCTTTGTATAGTCTAAACACAGTGTTTTTATTTCTCTAAACACCCAGGAGTGGAACTGAAGGTCATGTTGTAAGTTTATGCTTAACTTGATAAGAAATTTTCAAATGATTTTTCAAAGTGACTTTGCAAGTTGGCTTCCCCTGGAGTCGTGTGTAAAAGTTGCTGCACTTGCTTCATATACTTATCAGCAATTCCTCTCATGGAGACAGAGTAGAATGATGGTACCAGAAGCTAGAAGGGGTAGGGGATAAAAAGTGTGGATGGTTAATGGGTTTAAAAATATAGTTAGTTAGAATATTTGATAGCATGCCAAAGTTACTATGAGCCTCTTATATTTTTAAGTTTGCCTTGGTTTACTTTTAAATAGATAGATCATATCTAAATATATATCTAGCAAGTATCTGGTAACATTGTGATATAGTTTTAATTTGTATTTCTCAGATTAACAATATCAAGTATCTTTCTGTTTCATGTGTTTGCTGTCTTCAAAGCTGCTGTCTCAAGTTTTTGCTCCTTTTAAAAACTGTTTTCTTACGTATTTATATGGTGTAGAGGTGAGACCTCTATAAGTATTTTATAAATTTTTTCTGTCTGTGACCATATACATATTCTAATAATGACTTTCAAAGTGCGGAAGTTCTTAATTTTGATGACTTGTGACCTCAGATCACAATTTGATTTGTGTCCTAATGTCTAACAGTGCAAATGAATTGTTTGACTAATCCAAGGTCAAAAAATATCCTGTGTGCCTTCCAAGATTTCTTGGTTTTAAATTTAGGTTTATTTTTTATTTATTTATTTATTTATTTATTTATTTATTTATTTTGAGACAGAGCCTCAAGCTGTCACCCTGGGTAGAATGCTGCGTCATCACTGCTCACAGCAATCTCCCACTCCTGGACTCAAGCGATTCTCCTGCCTCCACCTCCCAAGTCGCTGGGACTACAGGCACCCACCACAATGCCTGGCTATTTTTTTGGTTGCAGCCGTCATTGTTACTTGGAGGGCCCAGGCTGGATTCAAATCTGCCAGCTCAGGTGTATGTGGCTGGTGCCTTAGCCACTTGAGCCACAGGCGCTGAGCCTAAATTTAGGTTTATTAAATCAATTAAATGGTTACTGACATTTTTAATCAACAAACTTGATTTCATTGATATTTTTCCCCACTTTCAATTCAATTCTGTTTCATTGATTTCCCCCTAATTGATTTCTGTGTCCTATATACATTACATGTTCTGTTTTTATTTTTACTTATTTCACAATATTTTTTTAAACTTACTTTGACTTCCTTTGTGATTTATGGGTTATTTATAAATGGATTTAGTTCCCAAATATTTGACATTCTCTTCAGTGGTAACTAAAAAAATGATTTATATAATTTCAACTATTTTAAATTTGTCTATTATTTTCAGACATTACTTGGTAAACGGACCATGTGTAAATAAATATGTATTCTGCTTGAATAGCATGGTCTATAAATAAGTTACATTAATGATGTTGCTGCAGTCCTACAATTTCTGTGTCTTGTGATTTCTCAGCTGTAGTATTCTCCAGCCACAATTACATATTTGCCTATTTCTCTGTTCAGTCTTCCACTTTTCACTTCATGAATTTTGAAGATCCATGGTTAAGGATATACATAATTTAAATTATGATATCTTTTTGGTGACATATCATAAATTCTTTGTCTCTTACTGTAATTGTTCTGACTTCTACTTAACTAAGTAGCAGCTATATTTTCACCAAACACCCTGCATGCTTAGCGTCTTACTCTGTGCCTGCAGTACCTGGAACTGTGCCCTTCCTCCCAGCAGTTCACCATCAATGCTGACAAAAGTCAGGCTCTGAAATGTGCTTTAGTAGTAATATACTGTGAACAGACAGGGAGTGGTGCACAACTGCCTCTTCCTGAGGGAATCAGAACATGTCATAAACGAAGGATACGTGTGTCAGACTCAGAAAGGGAGCTATTGCGTTCCAGGCAAGAGAAGGTAAACGTGAATGGAGGAATATTCCTGGGATCAGGATAACAGTTCCCTAAGGTCGGAATGGTGTGAAATAATGAACCAAAACTGAAATGGTAAGTTTCTGTAGCCAAATCATGAGCATTCAAAGGTCTTTTGAAAATGATTTTATATGTGAATTCCGCACCAACATAGGGAATGGGTTTAGTTAATCGTCAGAATATTTTGCCTAACTAATTAGACATGTTTAGTCATGGTCTTATATCTTTTCATCCAGATACCATGAATATTTTCAAAATTATTTTGTGGCTATCCATGTTTACAAGGTTTAAATTCTTAAGAATCCTATGATGAAAAGCCATAAAGGTTGATTGTATAACATTCTGACATTCATATCATTATATGGAGGCAACCTCAATGCACTGTTTTGTTTAAAGTAATAAAATGGGTGGAGACAATAACGGTAGTATTTATAAATGTGGTGAAGAATATAATAAACTTCTTGTAGACTGAGGCTGTAGAAGTTTTGTGGGCTTGTTTGCTTGTACACATTACTCAAAATCAGTCAATGGAAAAATGCTCTCAGAATAAAGACGCTAAACCAAGTTATTTTGCTGGAAAGTTTCTTTAGAAGACATTAAATATTAACTATAGATGAACTTGACTTTTTTGAAGTAGTTGAAGTTTGAATTCCTATGTAATAATGCTAATTACTACTTTTCCTTGTGAATAGCAGCCCTGTTCTGCATTTTGACTGTCATCTTCTCCATCTCATACTATAGTATACCTGATTATTTCTACCCGTGCTGAAAACGTGAGAGTTTATTCCCACCCAGATGCTACTATTTCATCTGAACTCTGTGCTTTATTATGCTCATAGGACATCCCCAATCTTTAGGAAATACACATCTCTCCTTTGATTGGTATTCTAACATATGTTTTCTGTGTCTGTTATAAGGCCCTAAAACACAAACTGCTATGAAGATTTTTGTATATTAGTAACATGACATTTCTTTGGCCTTATTTCATCTCTCAGCGATGTTGAAGTGTGAAATAAACAATTCATGATTACTTCTAAAGTTTTCACCAGAAAACTCTGAAAGGGGTGGTTAACATCATTGAACTCCAAATACCACAGCATGATTTTTTTTACTGCCTTGTCATTAGAAAATATTTTTTTCAGAAGGAAATCAAAACTATCAAATTTAATTAGGATACACTACAAGAAAATCTGTAACAAAATTTTATCAATATTATATATAATAATTTTTCCCAATATTTAGAACATTGTAAAATTCTTTTAAAATTTAAAATCCATGTATAAGTATTCTTTGAGTTCATTAAAATATGAATTCTACCTAAATGATCCATTTTCTATGCTGAGCTTATTTCAGTATACACAAAGTCAGTACCCAAGAAAAAATTTAATATTTTATCGAAGGACAAATCCTAGGTGATCAAATGCTGGCACATTTTGAATTACTCTCTTCTACCTGAGAATACCTTTCAGAATCCCAGTTACTTTTTTGAACACTGGAGTAATTTTAAATTCATTTTAACAAAGATGAATGGGTAGGAACAGGCTTTCTTATTGCTATTATGACCTCAAGGAAAAGGTTACAATGTTTAGACATTTTGCAATTTTCAGTAAAGGATTGCTAAAATACGCACATGAGAATCTGGAAGAACGATCTGTGCTTTCCAGTCTCTAAGAGAAGAGAAGCTGGCACAGCTATTTCTAAATAGGTGATTTGGGTTTCAACAGGATGGCTGTGTCACAGCCTCCAGGAATACTCAGTGCTCAATCCTGTGCCAAATAATAACAGTTATTTCCGTAATCATACTTCTTATAGCCTGCATGTATTGCTTGCAAGTGGTAGGTGACAATAGTGCTGGTCTTAGCCTGTGTCATTTACTGGACACACACTATCCCTGACACAGAGCTGAGACCTTGACTTAATCCTAGGGGCAACTCACAGAGCAGGTGCTGGTATTGGACCCTTTCTGGTACAGATGAACAACAACTGAAGTTTCCTCCGGGTACATGAGGAGCTTGAATTTAACTGTGCTGTATGATGTTGTCTAGTCCCAGGCACAGCCTCACTAGGCCAAAGCTCCAAAAATGTAACTGGACAACTGCCTAAGCAACATTACTCCCCTCATATTATACTCAAGAACGTGAAGAGTCTCAAGTTACGAACCAAGAAACTGTGTCAAGATGTCCATATAGGTAAAAACAAAGTGCAGAACTGCAAGTTTCACTTATCACTATTTTTGTACAAAAAAAGAAGAAAGAACACACTTGTTTTTGTACAGGTGTAAAAAGTCTCCACGAAGCTGCCTGAGAAACTAGTTAACTTCATTTTCACTGAGAATAAGAAGAGATGCCTTTTTTTTTTTTTGTTCTTTTGAGTTTTAAACCATGAAAATGTATTTGTGTTTTTTAACTTTTAACAAAAAATGAATAGAATACAGAGGTCATCACCAGTAGAAATTCCCCTTTGGCCTACTCTTGGACGGACCACATCATCCAAGTCTTATTCTCATAATTACAAGAACTTTTCATCACCCTTTTTGCAGAAAGCAAGACATTGGGAAGGTCGATTGTTGAATATCAAGCAGCCAGAAAGTGAGAGAGGACCAACTTGAATCTGGGTCTGACTTCAAGGCACATGCTCTTTCTAATACCTGATCCAATTACAATTTTGTTTCAATGTATACTAATTATAAACATTTCAATTAAGTTGGCCAGAATTCTGAACTAAACTATTTAAACAATAATTATTATTTGAATTAATCAAACCTGTCAAAAGACTTGACCCAGATGTGTGGGCACATTTCCCCAGTGGAAAAACCAACTATTTGAAAGGTTGAAACAAAAATATAAGGATTTTCTGTGGTCTAAATAACAGGGAACAATTAACTTCCTTTTTTTTTTCCTAAATCATTTGTGAACTTTGGATTAAAAATTACCTCAAATATTTTATCCTAATTTCCATGTTGGCTTTTTATAAGTTTAGTAGTTTATATTTACTCTACATTTTGGACACATGCTTTTCTTACAAGAACACTATTTTTATCCTTTAAAAGTGCCTTTGTTCTACTTTCAACATTCCCCCTTATTTCTGTACAGAAAAAGACTTCTATTGTTAGTTTACAAGATAAATTGTAATTATCAAAATCCCCCAGTAAATAAAGCAAATCTGTCAGGTTGGTTTTAAAGTGCTTTGTGTGTTTGTGTACAGGCATGTACCAAGTTCAGTCTGTCCTCTACATCAACAGTCTGTAACCTTTTTGGCACCAGGGACTGATTTCATGGATGACATTTTTTCTACAGACTGGGGTTATAGGCGGGGGGTGGGCGGCTACCTTCAGGATAATTCAAATGCATTACACTTACTGTATACTTTATTACAATCAGAATCAGCTTGTTTTACTGCAGCTAGACAATCCCATCTGGGGTGACAGGGGACAGTGAAACCTGGAGTGTGTTGCTTATGTCCAGTCTACCTTGCCATCTCCTTTTGGTTGCTAATCAATGCAGAAAACCGTCCTTTGCAAAGGTAGGATGTTGGGAATGAAAGCAAGCTTTTTAGTGCTCTTGAGGAAGTCTCAGGATAGTCTGCCTTGAATTTAATCCAAAATGTATGGAGATTTGAAGTCGTCTCAAGCATATTTCGAAGGCCACTGTCATTTTCAATCTCAGGCTGTTGGGTCCTCTTCTAGCACAGACCAAGTCAGTGCACCTGGCTTATTTACAAAAGGTCGCGGATCCATTCCTGCCCAGTTTGGGGGTCTTTGTGGTTGAGAAATAATGCTCAACTCAACATTGCTCAATGCTCAGTAATGCTCAATACTGCTTCAGCTCTTGAAGTTGAGAAAAAGGTGGCCCCGGGCAGTCTCTCTAACTTGCTGATGTTTGAAATTTGTCAAAAATCCTAGTATTTATCCATCGCCCCCATAATTCTAGTTTGCTTTGAATGCAGCTACATTATCTGCCAACTTGAGCATGTTCTCCCTTGAAATGACAAATTGAGTTCCTTGAGCAGGTTGAATACATTACACAGGGAAGGAAGTTTTTGTAACTCGTTCGATGTCACTGAAAAGTGCTGCCAATGGTGACTTTTTCTAAACAAAAACCTTAGAGCCCCTCTTATAACTCAGATTCTTGCCAGCGATGTACCTTTAGAAAGAATGTCTTATAATGCAGGGTGCTTGGTCTCCATGTGGCTCAGCAGTTGTGAAGGCTTCATGGCTTTGTTTGATGACCAGTTGCCTCGTGTTATACAAAGCAGACTGTGTTGAAGTAAGACTCTTGCTGTTTTCATTTAAATGCAGCTTTCATTTTGTTGACAGTCTTAAGAGTCTTCTGCTGTCTCAGCATTGGGTCTTTCCCCCTTTCAAAGAAATTCTCCAACAATGGTTTTTACTCATTTTTGCTAGGGTTAGCTTGTGAGCTGACCAAAGTTATGACTGAGACAAGTGTGCAGTGTGGGAAAGAGGTAGGGATGAAAGCAGTAAGTAAAATAATGGGTGAGCCACGCAGGACTAATGTGAGTGTTGGATTCTGTCTTAGTCTCTACCAGACGCAGCTGTACAATTGAAATAAGACACTCACTGGCCACTACAAAGCCTTCCACTACTGCAGCTTAACTGTCACTTGCCGTTCATTGACAGGGTTTGATGTTAGTCTGGAAGCAGTTGATTTATCATGGACTCTGCAGTCAAATCTCTCTGCTAATAATCTGTATTTGTATCTCCTTCCCAGAACTCTCATCACTGACTCTGCTCCACCTCAGATTGTCAGGCATTAGATTTTTATAGGAGCACGAACCCTACTATTGTAAACTTTGCATAAGAAATCTGGGTTGCATGTTCCTTATAGAATCTAAGGATCTGATTGGGAGGGGGTGCTCAGGCAGTGATGCAGGTGATGGGGTTCAGCAGGCTGTCAGGACAGGTGAAGCTTCCCTTGCTCACCCATAGGTCACCTCCTGTTATGCAACCCAGTTCCTAACAAGCCACAGACCAGTGCCAGTCCCCCTCCTACCCTCTCCCTTCCTCTCTCCTTCCTTCCCTCCTACCCTCTCCCTTCCTCACTCCTTCCTCCCCCTCCTACCTCCTACCCCCCTTCCTCTCTCCTTCTTCCCCCTCCTACCTTCCCTTCCTCTCTCCTTCTTCCCCCTCCTACCCCCTCCCTTCCTCTCTCCTTCTTCCCCCTCCTACCCCCTCCCTGCCTCTCTTCTTCTTCCCCCTCCTACCTCCCCTTCCTCTCTCCTTCTTCCCCCTCCTACCCTCT
>CAUYTI010135518.1:0-13149 GCA_963575145.1 Galago senegalensis | reverse complement strand
AATGATGGCTGCAACCAAAGCCGGGTGTTGTGGCGGACACCTGTGGTCCCAGCTACTTGGGAGGCTGAGGCAGGAGACTCACTTGAGCCCAGGAGTTGAAGGTTGCTGTGAGCTGTGATGCCATGGCACTCTACCCAGGGGAACAGCTTGAGGCTCTGTCTCAAAAAAAAAATAAAAATAAAAAATAAAACCGGTAGCACCTATGGCTCAAAGGAGTAAGACACCTGCCCCATATGCCAGAGGTGGTGGGTTCAAACCCAGCCCTGGCCAAAAACTGCAAAAAATAAAAATAAAAAATAAAACCTTGGCTCGGCACCTATAGCTCAACCGGCTAAGGCGCCAGCCACGTACACCTAAGGTGGCGGGTTCGAATCCCCAGCCCGGACCCGCCAAACGACAATGACGGCTGCAACCAAAAAATAGCCGGGCGTCGTGGCGGGCGCCTGTGGTCCCAGCTACTTGGGAGGCGGAGGCAAGAGACTCGCTGGAGCCCAGGAGTTGGAGGTTGCTGTGAGCTGTAATGCCACGGCACTCTACCCAGGGGGACAGCTTGAGGCTCTGTCTCAAAAAAAAATAAAATAAAATAAAAAATAAAAAGGAAAAATTTAGCCAGGCATGGAGGAATGAGCCTGTAGTCCCTGGTGCTTGGGAGGCTGAGGTGGGAGGATTACTCTAGCCTTAGAGTTCAAGACTACAATGAGCTATGATCACGCCATTACACTCCAGTCCAGATGATAGCCTCTGTCTCAAAACAAGTAAATTAAAAAGAAAATTTAAGAAAGAAAAGGACCAGTGTCTCATAAAGTGGCTTAGCAGCTGGAACCTCACTGACAACATGGTGTATCCCCAACAATAACATAGCTCAAGCCAAAGGCATCTACAAAATCCAAGTGAGGTGCCAATTGGAGGCACCCCCAGCCAAGTAGAAGACTGCTGAAACCCGGAGGAGCTAAATGGCTCCCCTGTGCCAGGAAGCAACTCAGGTGTCACCAAGTTCTCCTGTGCAATTTTACACCCCAGCCCCCACCAGGGGCAGCCTTTCTTTTTCCCTCAGAGACAGAGTCTCAGTCGTTCTAGGGTTAAATGCCATGGTGTCATGACTCACTGCAAACTCAAACTCTTGGGCTCAAGCGATCCTCTTGCCTCAGCCTCTGGAGCTGGGACTACAGACGTCCCACATGGCGCCTGGCTATTTTCATTTTTCCTTGAGACAAGAGTCTTACTATGTCGCCCTTCGTAGAGTGCCGCAGCGTCACAGCTCACAGCAACCTCAAATTCTTGGGCTTATGCGATTCTCTTGCCTCAGCTCCCCAAGTAGCTGGGACTATGGGCGCCCGCCACAACGCCCAGCTATTTTCTTGTTGCAGTTCTCGTTGTTTAGCTGGCCCGGGCCGGGTTCGAACCCGCCAACATCGGTGTATGTGGCCGGCGCCCTAACCACTGAGCAACGGGCACCGAACCCACGCCCGGCTTTTTTTGTTTTTTCTAGAGACGGGGTCGCATGCTGGTCTCCAAATCTTGAGCTCAAGCAATAGGCCCGCCTCGACCTCCAGTGTTGGGTGTACAGGCGTGAGCCACCGCGCCCGGCTAGGGACAGACTTTCAAAGCACGAGTCAGACCCCTAAGCTCCTGCCTAGGAAGCCTACAGTGCTCACGCGCGCCCATTCCGCTGCCAATTTCCGTAAGACATGTGAGCTACACACAGTGTTTCCATTTCCAGTGAGTTGAAAAGGGCACAGTAACGCAGGGACCGCCTGGCCCGCCCGCAGTCCCCCGGGGAAGCCTCCGCCCTGCCCAGCCGCCTTACTAGGACATATCCAGCAACTGGTCGAGATCCACGCCACGGTAGGTGAACTTGCGGAAGGTCCGCTTCTTCTTTTGCTCCACTTCTGCCTGCGCGGACGTGGGCCATTATCAGCGGGAGCCCGACACCCACCTCCCTCGGTCCCGGACGCCCCCGCCGACGCACGGGGGGGAATCACCAGGTCAAAGTCCCCGTGGGGACATAGCGCCTCGAGACCCTCCGTGGAGGCATGCACAGCTCTGGAGCTCAGGGACCCGTCCGGCCTTCCCCGCCTTCTGGCGTCCACACCTAGAGGGCCCTCCTTGCGCTTCCATTCCGCGGCCCCGGGGGCCAAACGCGGCCGCCGCAGCCACAAGGCTTGGCCCCCGAACCCCACGGGATAACTAAAGTTCGGATGGAGCCGGATAGGTTAAGTAAGACGCGCTAACCGGCAACACTCACCATTTTGTCGCCTTCCCGGAAAAGGCCTCTCCTACCTGCGCCTGCGCACTTATCGCGAGGTCGCTGGCGAGTCACGCCCCTCAGCTGTGCGCGCTCTAGCGCTTCCGTCTCCCCAGCAGCAACGCGCGTCCTCTGCCGTTGGGAGGGCAGTACACAGGCTGCGGGGATCAAAAGGGTAGTTCCCTGGGTTCTACGGAGTCCTTTCCTCCTAGGAAGGCCCTTGGGACACGTCACTACCTTTTATTGAGTCTCAGGCTCATGTTTTGTCCCCTACACGATGGCAGCCTCTCAACAAGTATTTATGGAGCCACTGTTGTTTGCAAGTAGGTGTGGTTTGGGTGCCAGTGGGTGAGGCACATGGTTACTTACAAACAGGTCATTACACGTGTCGGGAAACAAAGGGGACACTGACCCTCAGGAAAAAACCTAGCCAGACTGTAACAGACATAAATCATTTCGTAAAGTCAGCATCTGTGACAGTGCATTACCGGGTTTATAACACGCATGAAAGACATAAGTGTAACCACCATTGCTCAAATAGTGTATGAGCTACAAAAGTCTCTACAGCTCACTGGAATTAAGTGGGCATAAACTTGAAGGTGGCTAAGATGCAGTTATCACATGACCCAGCTATCTCACTTCTGGGCTGAGGCCCAAAGCATGAGGAGGGACTCCATGTTCACAGCAGCAGACAGAAGGTGGAAGCAAAACAAGCGATCCATACATATGACTGATGGGATTTACTCAACTTTACAAAGAAAGGAAACTCTGACACAGGCTACAACATGGCTGGACCTGGACAACATCATGCTCAGTAAAAGAAGCCAGACATAGGTCACACAGTGTGATTCCACTCTGTAGAGTCCTCAGAGTCATAGAGACAGAAAATAGAATGATGGGTGCCGGGGCTGGGGAGGGGTTGGAAAATTAGTTTCATGGGGACTGAGTTTAATTTGGGAAGGTGAGAAAGTTCTGGAAATGGAGGGTGGCAATGGTTGCACAGTAACGTGTAACGCCATTGAATCATACACTTAAAATGCTTTAAATGGTGGTTTTATGTGTATTTTACCACAATTTAAAAAAATATATAGGGGGCAAGCATTAAAAAAAATAAAAAATATTACTTAATGCAAAAGAAAACAGAACAACACAAGAAAAAGCCAGGTGATCCAGCCCAGGCCCACCAAATAACAATGACAGCTGGGACCAAAAAAGAGCTAGGCATTGTGGCAGGTGCTTGTGGTCCCAGCTACTTGGGAGGCTGAGGCAGGAGACTCGCTTGAGCCCAGGAGTTGCAGGTTGCTATGAGCTGTGATGCCACGGCATTCTACCCAGCAGGACAGCTTGAGGCTCTGTCTCAAAAAAAAAAAAGAAAAAGCCAGGTGACATAGAGAAAACAAAAAGGGAAATGGCAGATATAAACTGAAGCAGTTATAAATCCCATAATGATCTTTTCATCAACAGACTACATATATGATGGTGGTCAATACCATATATTTATTCTATCTGTCCTGTATTTAGATACATTTAGAGACACAAACACCATTATGTTAGTTGCCTACAGTATTCAGTGGTCTCAAGCTGTGCAGGTTGCATCTCTACCATACAGTATAGTACATTGTAGGCTGCTGGTCTAGGTCTGTGAGTACACTGTGATGTTTGTACACTGTGATGTTTGCACACTGAAATCATCTGAGGTGGCAATTCTCATCATGTACCTCTATCCTTAGGCGACACCTGTCTGTGTATCAGCAATAACACCAGAGGGGCAGGCAGCCCTAAATTCTGGTAGAGACCAGTGCAAAGGTCCTGATACGGGATAACTTGGGTGCTACTGAAACAAAGGCCTGTGCTGCCCCATCTGATTCTGCTGTACCTCAGTTTCCCTGCCTGTGAGCTTGGGACAATGCTGGGACTGTCTGCTGTACATAGTGGTAGTCATTGATGTTTAGGAGTGAGTCTATAAGAAAATGCCAGCTCGGCGCTTGTAGCTCAGAGGCTAAGGTGCCAACCTCATACACTGGGGCTGGCAGATTCAAACCCGGCCCAGGCCTGCCAAAAAACCATGACAACAAAAAATAGCCGGGCATTGTGGCAGGTACCTGTAGTCCCAGCTACTTGGGAGGCTGAGGCAAGAAAATAGCTTAAGCCCAAGAGTTTGAGGTTGCTGTGAACTGTGACACCACGGCACTCTACCTAGGGTGACATAGTGAGACTGTCTCAAAAAATAAATAAATAAATACACACCCAGGCCAGAAAGACAAGGACTTGGGGAATCCAAGAGGCCCCAACTATAGGTAGCCAGAGGGTCCTCAAGGTGGGTAAAAGAGGAAGTGGCTCTAGATCATTGGTCATGGAGCCAGCCACAGGAAAGTGTCAAATGACAAAGGAAGCTGAGCCCTCTTCAGCTGTGTTCACTGTACCAGATGGAAGCCAATTAAACTCTGCCCATAAGAGGCCAGACTCTCCCTATCCCCAGGGAGCACAAGGACCTGTGCTTTGGACCTGCAGATGAAGTATCGCCTAACAAGTGTCTGTCCATTCACATATAGCAAACACCATCCTGGGAGCTCCTTGGCTGGCTGGAAACCTGTTGATTTTTTCATGATGTTCCTTTGTCAAGGGGGTTAATTTTGCAGATAATGACTCTCACAACAGGAAGGAACTCTTAGCACTGTGATTCTGTATGGTATGGAGAAGAGGGCCACTCCTGCCTGACTCTTCTGTAACCTGGGGACACCAGCAGCTCCAGAGGAGATGGCAGAGAACTTTGAAAATAGGGAGTATAGGGCTAGTTCTGTGGCCTAGGCCCAAGGGGCTATCTGCTGCAGGTGTCCCTTTTCTCAGCTCTCCCTAGAGTAAACTAGTGATGGGGGCTTCCAGCTATCTTGCTTATTACATCCACCCCAACATTGTAAGCATCTGAAGTATTTTGGACTTCCTGGTCCTCCTTACGTTTTAAACTTTTTTTTGAGGCAGTCTTATTCTTTTGCCCTCAGTAGAATATGGACATCACAGCTCACAGGAACCTCAAATTCTTGGGCTTAAGCGATTCTCTTGCCTCAGCCTCCAAAGTAGCTGGGACTACAGGTGCCCGCCACAATGCCCAGTTATTTTTTGGTTATAATTGTCGTTTGGCAGGCCCAGGCTAGACTGGAACCAGCCAGCTCTGGTGTATGTGGCAGGGGTCTTAGCTGCTTGAGCTAAAGGCGCTGAGCCAACGCCCAGCTATTTTGTTTGTTTGTTTAGCAGGCCTAGGTGGGATTTGAACCCACCAGCCCAGTGCCCTAACCACTGAGCTACAGGTGCCTAGCCATTAAAGTCTTATCCAACTAGACAGAGTATCAGCACCCAAAGCTGTCCCTGCAGGTACATCACCTTCTGTAACCAGAAGTAATTAAAAGGCTTGAGCTGGGGAGAGGGCAGCTGAGCCAGGAGCCCTGCACTGGAATCCAAGCCCACCCTTGGCCCAGGAACAGGTGGGCAGAACATAGCCTTGATGTCCATATTCCCAGAAACGAGTGGCAGTGGAATCCTAAAATTCACCATCTGTCAGAACCCCAAGATGCAATGAAGGATGCCTTCCTACCCGCCATCAGGCCAGTATCCTAGGTGATGTCTCCAGGAAAGCTTCCACAGAATGACCATCACTTAGAGCTGAAGCAGGGACAAGGGTACACCTGCTGTCTTTCAGATCTTGCTCAGGCCCAAGAAGTGTCAGCACAGGCCGAGACAGGGAAAACGCAGACACAACGTGGGTTTCTAATCCAAACGCACTTCTCTTTATTCAAACCAGGGTCAAACTGGTCAATGGGAATCGCCCTGAAGCCATGTGCCTGAGGGAGGTCGCTTCCAATAAGGCTGCTGCTGCAGTCCAAGGGTGTTCTGGCGGGCTGTGTGCGACCCCCACAGTGCACCTGCGAACACTACAGGCAGGTCAGTCGACAAAAGCAAGGAATTAAACAAAAAACAAAAACACACTCAGTAGATTTCTTCTTTAAGATCCCAGAGTTTCTGGACCAACGAGTCCCAACCCCCCTAAGCCAGGAGTGAGGGGAATAAAAACGTGCCCCACGTCCAGCAGTGCCGACGGAAACCCTGTTTTAAATTAAAAAATAAGCCAGTATACATCGTAGAAAATTTCTCTTAAAAATCTCACAATTTGTAAATGTATATTTTTTCTTTAACATAAAAGTTTACAATATACGGTAAAACAAAAGGCTCAGGAAAATAATTTCAAAAAAAGGAAGAAAAAGAAACCTGAAGTTTTGAATTAAAGCTGAAGACTTTTTTTTTTTAACCCTGTTGTTGAACCAGTGACTTTTTTTTATTGTGCTGATGGGTTAGAGAAAGAAATATATTTAAAAACCTCAGTCCAGACACCCACAGCCACCTGCAAAAGCCTTGCACCACCCCCACCCCCCCAAGGTTGAGTCACTACTTTTCCGCCAAGTTTGTGATTGTCACGAGTTCACAAGTTTCAAATCCTGGGTCTCAGCCATGCAGATGTCCACACGCTGAAGGCTAGCGTCGGTAGGGGTGGAATCCTTGCACATTATGGTTTTGACCTCGTCCAAAGCCACTGCTGCCAGCGGGGGGGCCCCCAGACCCTGGCACTGAGGGGCCCCCATAGGAGGGGGGCTGCTGGCTGGGGTCCGAGAAGCCCTGTCCAAAGCCACTCAAGTCCTGCCCATAACCTGCTGGGAGAAGAGAGTCCATGAGCTCTGGGTGAGGTGGTGATCCCCATGTGGCAGCTTCTCTTGGTTGGCGCTGACCTCTGAGCAAGGCTGTTTGGACTTACGTGTCATCTTGCCTCAGCATCCTTACTCCTACAGGGCAGGGTATGCCAGCCTGAGGCACTGGTGCCCTCAGTGGCCATGCCTACTGCCTCTGGCAGGAAAACCACCTCAGGGAGTTTTTATCTTGCTTAAAACCACAAAAGCAGGACTCACACAGAAAGCAAAGCAGCTTCATGGACCAGTTGGTCTGCCTTTTGTCTGTTCTCTACTTCTCTTCCCCATTAACTCCTAAAGACATGGGGGTGGGAGAGGCCTTGGGTTTGGAGATAGATTTTCTTTTTTTTTTTTTTTTTTTTTTGAGACAGAGCCTTGAGCTGTTGCCCTGGGTAGAGTACTGTGGCATTACAGCTCACAGCAATCTCCAACTCCTGGGCTCAAGCAATTCTCTTGCCTGGCTATTTTTTGGTTGCAGCCATCATTGTTGTTCGGTGGGCCTGGGCTGGATTTGAACTTGCCAACTCAGGTGGAGCCTGAGGCCCGGAGCCGAGATAGATCATCTTACAGGTTCCAAGCCTGGCTCTCAAATGGAATGCAGCATTCTTAGGGTCTGACAAAACATCCCATTGGCCCTGTTGCGGGGCACAGTCCTGACCCTCTGATTCTGGGGTGTCCCTCACCACTGCTCTGGGGCTGGGTAGCACTCAGATGGCCCACACACCACCCTCCCTGCTGGGGGACATCTAACAACAGGCATGTGGAGAACTGGGCCTTTGGCCCCAACCTAACTTCACTGTGGCTCTACTGGCAGAGGGGCCACCTGGCCCTGCATAGCCAATCTGTCTATACCACTGATTTTAAGGACATGGGAGGTGCTTCTGGAGACCTAGATAGTACCATCCTCAAAAAGAGACAGCCCTGGCTCCTGCCTACTGACTGCACATACTTTGGAGGAAGCCCCATCCCAGGCCTTCCCACTTGGGGTAGGCACAGGTGGGCCCACTAGAGCCTTGAACCAGTTAAGATCCTGGCACCAGCAAGGGCCCTGCCCAAAGAACACCAAGGAATCCACCCTACACGGGAAGGCAAAAGAGTCGGAGGACTGTGGTGGTTTTAGCACCTACCCACCAGGTGTAAACAAAGCATGGGCTGGGACCTGATATGGAGAACAGATACCCAGGCCTGGCCAAACATGAGACCAGGGTAACTAACCCAGGGCAGCCATGACAGAGAGTAGTAGGCAGATATGCACAGCCTGCACAGCACTCGAGCACACCTGACCAACTATGGACAGGTCAGGGCTTTTCAGGGGGCCAAGAATGCACACAGATACCTCGGGCAACAACCAAGGCCAGATGACCTCCAGAATGGGAAAATCAGAGCTAAGGGGACTGCTTTCACAGCACTCTGGAAGCCGGTGGCTACTTTGGGGCACGAGGTCAGGCCACTGCATATAGGAACTAGGGTCTCAGGCCCTGCCCACAAGAGTGTCCCCAAATGCTGTACGGAGCTGCTAGTGAAAGGAGGCCCCCAGGCCTCCAGCCCTCCCTGCTAAGATCACTATATCCATACTGACTGAAGCTAGTTTTGATACTAAGTTCAGTATAGGACAAGAATAGCAGACATGCAGAAATGTACTCCATCCTATCCCTGTCCTCTAACAAGTTCCTAGCCCTGAAGCCACTTGAGCCACCTGCACATCATATTAGGCAGCACCCAAGCCATGACAAGCCACCTCAAGTCCACCCTGTGTCCAAGGCAGACCTGCTACAGATTCAAACCTCAACCCTGTGTGGGGTCTCTGCACCTGCAGAGGGACTGATGGTGCCAGAAACTGGAACCCACCAAGTGGCCTCACAAAGGACACAGAGTACCTCAAGCTGACAAAGAAGTGGAGGCTGCTGTGCCATCTTCCCACAGCCCAAAGAGCCTCCCCTTGACTCACTTCCTGGCCCTGGCTCACATCCCAAAACCCTGGGACACCTGCTGTGGGATGTTCTTCTGTGCGTGGTAGATCCTGCTCTACCCTTACAGCTGGGGCCCGAGCTCTCTTCAGCCATCCCACACCACAGCTGTCATCCCTGCTACATGCTAACAAAATTAAACAATGGGGGGAGTCTACCTGAGGAAGGCAAGAGACCACTTACCATACTGACTATAGGGAAAGTCTGGCTGAGCCGTCGGGGGTTTGCTCATGTCTGGGGCAGCCTGAGACGGAGGTGGAGGGAAGGCCAGAGGTGCTGCTCCTGGAGTAGCTGGTGGAGGAGGAACCCCCGGAGGGGCAAACTGATCTGGAGGTGGAGGAGGAGGCCCATAGCCAAAACCTACAAACACACAGGAGCACAAAAAATGGTGTATGGCTATAGGGTCAGCCAGGGGAATACTCATGGCCCAGCCTGGAAAGAGCTTCCCAGATTGGATTTCATCTAAAACCCAAGCAGACAGGCCTTGATAGTCCACGTAACACCCGTAAACCTAGCACTCTGGGAGGTCAAGATAGGTGGATCACTTGAGCTCAGGAGTTCAAGACCAGCCTAATCACAAGAGCAAGACCCTATCTCTACTAAAAATAGTAAAACCCAGCAGGGCATGGTGGTACAAGACTGTAGTCCCAGCTACTCAGGAGGCTGAGGCAAGAAGATTGCTGGAAGCCAGGAGTTTAAAGTTACTGCAAGCTACAATGATGCCATGGCACTCTACCCAGGGCAACAGAGCAAGACTCTGTCTTAAAGAAAAAAAGAGTCCACATAAGGAACAATGAATAATTCTAGAGCAAAAAAGAACCCAAGATGGTGTTGCTGCTCATTATGCATCTACTGGCTAGAGTGTTAAGAGAGTAATTTAAGTGCAAGTGATCTAAGCACAGCACAGTTACTTTTTGTTTGTTTTTCAGAGAGAGTCTTACTCTGTTACCCTGGGTAGACTGCCATGGCACTAGCTCATCATACTTCACAGCAACCTCAAACTCTTGAACTCAAGTGATCCTCCTGCCTTGGCCTCCTAAGACTACAGGTGCCTGCCACAACACCCAGCTAGTTTTCCTTTTTTTTCAGAGACAGTCTTATTTTGTCGCCCTCAGTAGAGTGCCGTGGCGTCACAGGTCACAGCAACCTCCAGCTCTTGGGCTTAGGTGATTCTCTTGCCTCAGCCTCCCAAGTAGCTGGGACTATAGGTGCCCGCCACAACGCCTGGCTGCTTTTGTTGCACTTTGGCGGGGCCTGGGTTTGAACCCACCACCCTTGGTATATGGGGCCGGTGCCCTACTCACAGAGCCACAGGTGCTGCCCTAGTTTTCTATTTTTAATAGAAATGGGGTCGGGCATCGCCTATGGCTCAAGGAGTAGGGTGCTGCCCCATATACACGGGGGTGGCAGGTTCAAGCCTGGCCCAGCCAAAACTGCAAAAAAAAAAAAAAGAGAGATGGGATCTCACTCTTGCTCAAGCTGGTCTCAAACTTCTGAACTCAGGCAATCTACCTGCCTTGGCCTCCCAGACCCAGAGTCCTACGATTATAAGCCTGGGCCACATCGCCTGGCCTTTTTTTTTTTTAATAGCTCTTTAACAAGGACTAGAATCTAATTCCAAGCATAGCCCAGTCCACGTGTTCTGGGTAAATAAATTACCTAAGAATCATCTATGCAGGTGGGACTACCAGTTTTCCAAACTGACCAAGATGCCAGAAACAGCTTCCTCCAAACCCCCTCTTGTTGGATCAGGTCCTACCAGATCCACTTGTTAGAAATAAGGTCAGAGAGGCCAGAAGGTGGCATGCTTTGTCTGCACAAGGCTTCTACTCAGTCATCTGGCTGGAGGGCTGTAGTGTGCTGGGCCCTGATCCAGACTAGACAACCAGTCCTGTGGACTCTGAGCCCTGCAATGTGACATACTCTAAATGTGAAACCTATCCCAGATGCCAAGGTCTTGTTTCTGTGGGCCATGAGATGCTAGTCATGTGTGGAATCTCTGGCAATACTGGGTAAGGTACCACAAGGTAATTCTCATTTCTCTTTACTTTTAAAATGGGGCTACTAGAAACCCACAATCATCCAGGTTTAGTCACTGTTCTAGTAAAGCACATGGGACAATCGCGAGTCAGGGAGGGGCCAAACACCTACCTCCTTAGGTGCTAACATAAGGAAGTGCTGGTTGGGCAATTATGTGCTTGTGCTATGAGCTCATGGGACCTACAGGCGCCACATGAGGCTGTTAAGGCTGGCCACAGGAATCACAGGCAACAAAGGGCCTGGTGGCAGGTGACCACTGACTAGCTAGCACCCTGCCTGTGGCCTTCTCATGGCTGAGGGCAGACCTGCACACATGTACCTCGAGACTACAGCACAAGCCCAGTCCATGCACTGGACTCTGTCCCTCTGGCCAAGACTTACTGAACTGTGGTGGGGCACCATAGCCCTGTGGGAAGCCTTGAGGCGGGGGGAACCCTCCAGGGGGGGTAGACACAATGTAGGATGTGAATGGCGGAGGTGGTGGTGGGGCTCCTCTTCCTGCAGGGGGCGGTCCATAGCCACCTGGAACATACAATGCAGGGTGAGGGCAGAAGAGACCATCAGAAGACACCCCCTCCTCCCAACCAGACCCAGGTTGCTAAGGGCTCATGGCAGCCTTCATCCCTCCTCCCTGTTCAACAAGAAAAGAAAATGTTGGAGCTGGAGGCTGCAGTAAGCTGGGTGGCTCCACTGTGCTCCAGCATGGGCAACAGAGCAAGACCCTGTCTCTTTGTTTTGTGAGCCTCAGACCTGTATGAGAAGAGACCCCATCACTTAACAAAAAGAGGGGAATAAAAAGGAAGTGATCTCTGGGCCCTGGGAAGCACACTAACAATAGCTTTACCAACCTCAAAGGGGCCAGCCCAGCTGCCACCAGAGTCCTGAGCCCTATGAGCCTCAACTGTGCCTTTTGAGTGCTGTTCTTCCCCTTCCCTCTACACATAAGAACTTACCAATCGCCTGTCCTGCTGGCACCCACATTCCTAGATGAGAAAACAGAAGAGCAAGGTTGGTGCCATGGCTACAGAAGCAGAGGCACTCAATGCTGAGAGGCAGCCAAAGAGCTGGGATGGGCTCCACCCTGGACTCTCCTGGGGCTCCAATCCCAGGGGCACAGGCAGCCTAGTCCTCGGGGCAGAATCAGCCAGACCCACAAAAGCACTCTGCCAAGGGAGCCTACCACATGGAGAGAACTAAGTGGGTTGACCAGGCACAGGGCATAGTCCTGGCTCCAAGGGAGGACACCAAAGAAGCCTGAGTGCTATACTCTGAGAATGCAGGAATAAGTCCTGTATGTCCTCAAACATCTGGATATAGAAAATGGGTTTGCCTGACAATGGAAACTGTCAGGTCATGCAGAAATGTTTTAGGAGTAGTGGACTGGACACAGTGATTCATGCCCAAGCCTAGCACTTTGGGAGACTAAGGCAGGAAGATCACTGGAGCACAAGAGTTCAAGCTATGATGATGCCACTGTAGCCCATCTCTTTAAAAAAAAAAAAAAAAGTAAGGGAAATCTGCAGATTCAGGAAACATTTAGAACCCTGAGACTGGACTCCAGTTGGCAGCTGGGGACATCTGTGCGGACTTTCAGATGGCCAGCTTCGACCCTGCTGGTTCAGCATTTTCCAGAAGATCAATGTGAGGGCAGAGCTGACCACAGGTGGGCCCTGGCCACAGGGGGGCATTATCACTTAGCCGAGGGATAAGTGACAAAGATTCAAAACCTGCCTGGTCTTCACAGCCCCCGAAGGTGTCCCTCAACATGCCCACACTGGAACGGCGCCCACAGCTCAGTGGTTAGGGCGCCGGCCACATACACCAAGGTTGGTGGTTTAGAACCTGGCCTGGGTCAGTTAGAACAACAATTGATAATTGTAACAAGAAATAGCTGGCGGCTCGGCGCCTATAGCTCAACCGGCTAAGGCACCAGCCGCATACACCTAAGGTGGCGGGTTCAAATCCCCAGCCCGGACCCGCCAAACAACAATGACAGCTGCAACCAAAAAATAGCCGGGCGTTGTGGCGGATGCCTGTGGTCCCAGCTACTTGGGAGGCGGAGGCAAGAGACTCACTTGAGCCCAGGAGTTGGAGGTTGCTGTGAGCTGTGATGTCACAGCACTCTACCCAGGGGGACAGCTTGAGGCTCTGTCTCAAAAAAAAA
>CAUYTI010135517.1:0-21011 GCA_963575145.1 Galago senegalensis | reverse complement strand
AGGCGCCCGCCACAACGCCTGGCCATTTTTTGGTTGCAGCCATCATTGTTGTTTGGCGGGCCCGGGCTGGGGATTTGAACCCGCCACCTTAGGTGTATGTGGCTGGCGCCTTAGCCGCTTGAGCCACAGGCGCCGAGCCCAGCCTCACCTTCTTGCCAGTGCAATATTTGATGCTGGTTCTCCTTGGCTCCCAAGGCCCCCACATTCTCTCAGTTTTTTCCCCGCCTCTCTGGTTGTTCCTTTGCTGGTTCTGCTTCATCATCTCTACCTCCACCCACTGGAATGTTCCAGGGCACAGTCTTAACTGCTGTTGTCCTCTATCTGTATTCATCTCCCTCTGTCTCATCTAGGTCCATGGCCTTAAATAATATCCACTTGCTTTGCCTCCCAGATCCAAGGCTCCCATGCTGATCTTTTCCCTGACCTCCAGAGCCATAGAACTAGAGCTAGCCCTGCTTGTCCTCTTAGATGTCTAGCAGACCTCTCAAAGGTCACTTGTCCACAAATGATCATTTGACTTTCCAACCCAAACCAACTCTTTTCTAATCTTTCCCAATTTATAGCAATTCCATACAACCAGTCAGTTGTTTAGGATGGAAATATAGGCATCATGCTTGATGCCCCTTAATGCCCCTCTTTCCCTGTTCAGTGCATCTACCCAGCCTAGGCCCTGTCCTCGCTTGCCTGGACAAGGGCAGGAGCCTCTACTATTTTTTATTTTTAGAGTCACCCAATGTAAAGTGCAGTAGCATACTATGCAGTCTCAAACTCCTGGGCTCAAGAGATCCTCCTGCCTCAGTCTCTCAAGTTGCTAGGACTGTAGGCACATGCACCACCTTGCCTGGCTAACTTTCTTTCTCTCTCTTTCTTTTCACAAGGGCTTGCTCTTTCTTCCCAGCTAGAGTGCAGCAGTATTATCATAGATCGCTGCAACCTCAGATTACTGGGCTAGAGCAAGCCTCCTGCCTCAGCTTTCCAAGTAGCTGGGACTTTTCTATTGTTTGTAGAGACAGGGTCTTACTCTTACTCAGGCTGGTCTTGAATTTCTGACTTCAAGTGATCCTCCCACCTCAGCCTCCTTAGTCACTAGGATTACAGGCCTAAGTCATGTCACCTGGAAGGACTCACCACTCTTACTATATAGCTGTACATAGTCCTTCTCCCAAAGTAGATTAAATTATGTTTTTTTGTTTATTTGTTTGTTTTTTTGAGGCAGAGTTTGTCTTCCTTGGTAGAGTGCCGTGGTGTCACACAGCTCACAGCAACCTCAAACTCCTTGTTTAAGTGATTCTCTTGCCTCAGCCTCCCAAGTAGCTGGGACTACAGGTGCCTGCCACAATGCCCTGCTACTTGTTGTTGCTGTTGTTGTTGCAGTTGGGCCAGAAGGGGCTTTGGTGGGGGGTTGGGGCTTTCTTAGGCAATAATATAACACTCCACCCTCATTATATCCGGCCAGCGCCCTACTCACTGAGCCACAGGCGCCGCCCTGCCCTGCTATTTTTTTTTTTTTTTTTTTTTTTTTTGTAGCTGTTGTTTAGCAGGCCCGGGCCAGGTTCAAGCCTGCCAGCCCCTATGTATGTGGCCCCTGCCCTAACCACTGAGCTACAGGTGTTGAGCCTCCGGCTATTTTTGTTTGTTTGTTTGTTTGTTTTTAAGAGCTGAGGTCTTGCTCTAGCTCAGGCTGATCTAGAAATTGTGAGCTCAGGCAATCCACCCACCTCCAATTACAGGTGTGAAGGCCAAGCAGTTTAAATTATCTAAACAAAGGCCAGCCCACTTCCCTCCCTGCTCAAAGGCCTAATGCTTCTCATCACAGAGAACAAAACCCATATTCCTCTCTAAGGTTGCTACAGACTAGTTTTGCTGATCCCTTCATTCCCTCCACCAATCATAGACACCTTAATGTTTGGTTTTATTCAGTGCCTGTGCCTCAGGGTCTTTATATAGGCTGATTTCTCCACCTTAAAATGTCCCTCTTCTGGATCTCCCCATAATGGCTCATCCAGACTGCATCTTGATGTCACATCCTCTGAGACTCCCCTCCCCCAGGGTAACCCATCGCCTTCATTCCCAGGTATTTTCCTGTCGGCTGATAAGTCCAGTCTGTCTCCAGGTACCCTGTACACTTGAGCCTGGCCTGCAATCCACAGAGCAGCCTCCAGAGACAAGCTCTGACCATACCGTCCTGAGAGCGTTGCTCTCCCCTAAGCCGGCAACGATCTTCAGCCTGCACCGATCTTCAGCCTGCACGTGATACCCGGCAAAGGGAGATGGTCTCCTGTAGCCGCTGAGCTAGCTGCTGGCGGCGCGCTCCCCGCTAGAGGGCAGTCATGCCCAGCTCTGCTGGGACTTGAGCTGGGAGGATACTCGTTGGGCCTTTGGCTGAGGCCTCTCCCGCAGGTCCCGCGCTCTTTGGAATCCTCAGAGGGGCCTAATTCCACTGTCACCACTTCCAGGGATTGTGAGGCCAATCTTAAAAACAGGTTTAGGGCGGCGCCTGTGGGCTCAAAAGAGTAGGGCGCCGGCCCCATATGACGGAGGTGGTGGGTTCAAGCCCAGCCCTGGCCAAATATTGCAAAAAAAAAAACCAACCAGGTTTAGTGGGTCAGGCCCAGGGTTGGCCACATCATCTCTGGGTCCAACAATCGGGGCGCTCTGCCCACATGCGGGCGCATCACCGGGCCCCAGTGGTAGGGACCGCTATTCGCAAATGGATAAGATAAGGCCACCGCGTGGAAGCGAACTGCCTCGTGTCACGCAGCAATGCAGGATCAGGTCAAACTGCCCGGGGCGTCGAGGGTCTGAGGCCAGACCTTGTCTGGCTTCCAGCTACAGTCCCACTCTTCTCCCTAAGAGCAGCTGTGGAGCTGGGAGAGTAAGCCGGGGTTACTCTGGCCGCGAAGCCTGAGAGGCTGGGTCGTTTCAGCCTCGCCCCTCCCTCATTGGCTGCGTCGCGGGGAGGCGGGGCTGCCAGATGTTGGGGCGGTGGCGGCGGGAGCTCCAGAGAGCTAGAAGCCACCGGGCAAGGCGAGGGGTGAGGGAACCGCTGGCCGGCCAGCCCGGCCCTCTTTGTACGGCTCCCGCCTGGGTTCCAGGAGGAACTGGCAGTCTTGGTGGGGGTTCCAGCACGGAAATGCACAGCGCTCGGCTTGACAGCTTCCTCAGCCAGCTCCGCTGGGAACTGGTGAGGCTTGGGAGAGGGTGTGGTTCAAGAGGACGTGTGAGGTGCCAGGCTGCCGCCCGTCCAGAGCAACCAATGGGTGCGGGATAGTCCCAGTGTGCCCATCCGAGACGGGATGGGGGCGGGGTGGCGCGGCGCAGACAGCCCAGATGGCCCGCGTCTGCTCTGGGCATCAGGTAACAGCCGCCCAACTGGCTATGCTGCTGGGGCGGATGGTGGAGGAGGATGGATGTGGTGGAGGCTTCTTTTGGGACAGAGCATGGGGCGGCAAGGGACTAAAGAAGTGCTATAGCTGTTGTGAATGCCCCCTACTTCAGGCTGGCTTGACCTCCTTCTACCCTATACCTAGCAAACACTGTCTTTCTCTGAAAGACACTTTGGGATGTGGAGAGCTGAATTCCCCAAGAGACATGGGATGCCCCTCCAACCCTGGGCAGGACCTACTTCCCTATTCACGTCTACAGCCCTGCCCGCCCTGGTGGCGGGTGCCAACTTGCCCAGCCTTGCGTGCTGCAGCGTGCAGGATTGCCACCACCAGGTCTGTGGATGAAAGCCACACATGTGCCAGCGCCCCCATGCTGGCCCTGTGCTCACTAGCATCCTTGCTACCCAGCCCAGCAGGCCTATCAAGCCCTCCTGGATCCTCTATTCTCAGGGTTGGCCTTGCCTGAGGGCAGGCAGGGATAACAAGCAGTATCTTTCCAACTTTTGCCCTCTCTTTCTCTCAGCTGTGTGGCCGGGACACAGGTTCACCTCCAATGCCTGGTCCTCTACAACCAACCCCCAAAACTGGCCTGGGTGTGCAGCCCAGCCACCAGCTTAGGGCCTCAGATGCCTTGGAAGAGGACTCTGTCTGCTGTGTGGAAGAAGAGGAAGAGGAAGCAGTGGTGACAAAAGACAGGGGTGCAGCCCTAGGGGGCCCCAGAGAACATGCACTGGACTGGGACTCTGGCTTCTCTGAGGTATCAGGCAGCACATGGCGAGAAGAAGAGCTGCCTGTATCCCAGCACCCAGCACCCACAGCATGGCCCACTCATAACCAACGCCTCTCTTTCAGTGGGCTCCCCCTTCCCAGCAGGGCCCCTGTAGCCAGTGCACCACCTGTACACCGTCCACGCCCCAAGTCCACTCCAGATGCCTGCCTGGAGCATTGGCAGGGACTGGAAGCAGAGGACTGGACAGCAGCTTTACTGAATAGGGGTCGTAGTCGCCAGCCCCTTGTGCTGGGGGACAACTGTTTTGCTGACTTGGTGCACAACTGGATGGAGCTGCCTGAGACAGCCAGTGAAGGGGGTGATAGAGGTGGGCACCGTGCCCGTGCTCGGCCCCCACAGTTCCTGCTTGGCCTCTCGGAGCAGTTTCGGCGCCGGCTGGCCAAGGCTCGACGGGCAGCTATCATGGGAAAGCGGCTGTCATGCCCTCCTTGCCCGGAACCCGAGCTGCCTGGGGACATCTCACGTTTTGTAGCCCTCATGAACTGCCGTAGCCGCCAGCCCATCATCTGCAATGATGTCAGCTACCTCTGACCCTGCCCTCCATTCTGGGATAATAAAGGCCTTTTTCTAAACTGTTCTGACTTTTTACCTCTAAGGATTCAGGAGGTAGCCCCCACCCTGGGATGGACAGGCCAGCCACGCAAATCTTCTAAAGAGCTTTTTCTCTTCCTGTGAGGGCCTTGTTATACCATGTCACATCCATGTGGATTACTACCCCATGTTCTATTATCCTCCTCTCCACTATGCTTTCCTTCAACAAGCATTTATTGAATGCCTACTGTGGGCTCAAGATTCAGGGCTTGGGATGCAGGGCTCAGTTCCTTGAGCCAGCTGATAGAGGTGGCTGCCTTGTCACAGCTCATAGTGCAGAGGTGGGAAGGCAGTGTCCTCCTTCTCACCCTCACAGCTCAGCTCCAGGACCAGCACCCGCAGCCCAGGCTCAGGCACCCAGCCTGTCACCCGCTGAACCAGTTCTGTTATCCTGATTGGGGGTGGAGTTTAGGAGAGATTGGGTAGGTGAGCAGACATAGGGCAGCCTGGCAAGGACTAGCGGGCACTGTCAGGCCATTAGGAGCCCAAGCCAAGAGCATAAGCAGCTCAAGACAGGAAACATCTGAAACTATTTTAAGAGGATTTGGCCAGCAAGCAAGAGGCAGGAAGCCACGAGTCCCCTGGGAGTGAGCTGTGAAAGGGGGGCTGTGCAAGGTGGGAGGAAGCCAGTGGGGCTGGCCAAGCAAGCAGCTCCTGAAGGCTCTTATTCAGGCTCTCACCCCTTTCCCCACCCCCAGCCCATTTGCTGGCTCCATTTGGTGAAAGAATGCTTCAAGAAGGTGTGAGGGGCCCAGGATGGGATTGAAAAGAGAAAAGGCTATATGTCCACCCCCATCCCCAATCTCCAGATACTGGAGGGTCCTTGCTAAAGCCAGGTGTAGGCTCACCTGAGGGGCAGACGCTGAGCCTGCCTTTCAGGCGACCATCCTTTTGAATAGAGCAGGGCAGGGCCATGCAACAGCATCCTCACCCTCAGCCCATGTTCCTCCTAAAGAAAGACAGGTTAGATGCCAGCAGGCTGGGCTGAGACTGGGGGGCAAGGGAGGTACAGAGCACACCTGGAGATGGCCCAGCAGCGACTCCAGGGTCCTTTCAGGCTGCCCAGCAGGAACCTTTAGGCGGTCCCAACAGGTCCACTTCAAGTGATGGAACTGGAGAGAGCGGAATGGGAAGAAGGATGGGGAAGGATTCTTACACATACCCCCAACATCTAACCCAGTTACTAGTACCCTTTCCTAGGGGAAGAGCTGGACTAGAAGCAGGAAGCAGGAGCCAGAGGGTGGGAAGGTGGAAGGTGGGATCTAGGCCCAGAATCTCAGCTCTCTCCCTGCCCTTGCTGGGGCCAGCACAGGAAATGGGGCTGTGGGGCCCTGCACAAGGGAAACAAATGCTAGATCACACTGGCCAATTGTGTGGGGGAAGGCCGAGGAGGTGGTGCTTCCTGAGGAAGCCAGAGCAGGGCCCCTGCAGTCTCTGATAAAGCTGTTTGTCCCTCAGATACAAGACTGGAAGATGGAAGCCACATCCTATCCGCACATCCTGCCAGCGCCTTGGACTACTCACAGGGACTCAGGGGCAAAGCGCACAGTGACCACTAGAGCTCTGCTGGCTCAGAGACCCCAGCAGGGTCACAGTCCATAGAGGCCTCCCCTTCCTAATACCTCTTTCCTTCCCTATTTCAAAAATCTTAAAGTTCTGGTGCCTAGAGCTGAGGACAGAAGAGTGATTGTCAGGCATCCAGAGAACAGGACAGGAAGCCCTGCCAGTCTCCTGGAAAACACACTGGGGTCAAGCTGAAACTAGGCTAGAGGCAAGATGTGGGCTCCTCCTCCTCCCCCTCCACTCCAAGGACAAAGGAAGTCTGTGTGCTAGTTAGAGGTGGGGTGCCTCACAAAGGGGTTCAGTGTGCTATGTCTGAAGGGTCCCCAGGGTTGCTCAGCAAAATAGCAGTGTTGGCCTATGACCTCTGCCCTTTCCCCTGGTGAGGGCATTCCCTCTACCCCCTCTCCTGTGCCCCAAGGAAATGCCAACTACAGTAGAGCCTGAGCACACCACTGGAGGCCTCATGGCCCTGTACTTACAGGAATACACACATGTGTACCCACATGCACATCCATGCATACCCACATTGAAGAACAGCCCTGCACTCCCATCTGGCACACATATGTGTGAGCTTGCTCCCTCCATGCCCACACACCAGGGATGTCCAGACCTAGTGCACTCATATCTGTGATATGAATGCATAGACTCCCACAGGGCTGCAGATCCGTACCCCTGGTGACTAGCCTACTGTCTAACTCAGCTAGAAAGGGGTATGCTAGACTTTTTCTCGGGCTGGGGCCATAGTCCCCCTCCTTGCCACTCCCTCCTCAGGGGTACTTCTGGGAAGGAGGGGGCTGTGGGGGATGTTTGGCTCCACTAATGAGTTAAAGGCAGCTCCTCCAGACCCTGGGCTATAAAGGGGTTGGAGGGTGGGGATGGCTGATGGCTGCTTCCTGTATCTGACATGTCGCAGCCTGGCTTCATAGGAGGAAGGGGGCTGGAGAGAGTCTTGAGGACTCCCACATAGTCAGGGTCCTGGTAAGAACCCACAGCTGGAGTGGAGCCTATTTGGGTAGGCTCAGGGGAAACTCAGGCCTAGTGGGCATAGGAGTGGGGTGTCAAGGACTCACCGTGTGGGTGGCTGGGGCTGAAGGCACCCAGCGACTGAAGTAGTTTCCAGCCAGGTGCAGGTAGCTGTGGCGAAAGGCACCAAGAGGCCGTGGCTTATCTACCACCTTATACAGCTCCAGGCACACCAGGCCTGCCACAGCTGTTGTAGTGGTGGCAATGGCTGGAATAATCTGGCCCACAATTCGCTTGCACTGCCAAAGACAGGGACTTTGGTCTAGGCCTAAGATGCAGAGCAAGAATTCAGCCTCCACCTCTAGGCCTGAGCCCCAAAGGGCAGGGTTACCTGGGCACGGTTGACTGATGACAGTCCATAGTTCTGAGATCGCAGGCTGGCTGCTGCTGTCACAAAGTCCATATGGAAATTGCTATCATTATCCTGTGAGACTCAAGGCACAGTAGTGTTAGTTAACACTGCAACAATGCCTCTCACTGTGCCAACAGTGTGCTAGTGCACTGGTCTTCACACAGTCCTATGAGATGGGTGCTCATCATCTCCTCACTCACTTAGCAGATGGTGAAGCTGAAGTTCAGGGAAGGAGAGCTGCTTCCAGGGCCCTGATGGAGAACTCAGGCCCAAGAGCTCCAAAGCTCCAAACTCCCTCTAAGCTTCTCACTTTCCCCTACAAATTCCACACCCCTTACTCCACTTGGGCTCTCACCTTTTCTTTTCTTTATTTCCTTTTTCCTTTTTTTATTTTTTTGAGACAGAGTGTCACTTTGTCATCCGTGGTAGAGTGCTGTGGTGTCACAGCTGCCAGCAACCTCTAACTCTTATTTTATTTTATTTTATTTTTTTTGCAGTTTTTGGCCAGAGCTGGGTTTGAACCCACCACCTCCAGCATGTGGGGCCGGCGCCCTACTCCTTGAGCCACAGGCACCACCCAACCTCTAACTCTTGGGCTTAAGTGATTCTCTTGCCTCAGCCACCCAAGTTGCTGGGACTACAGGCACCTGCCACAATGCCTGGCTATTTTTTTGTTGCAGTTGTCATTATTGTTTAGCTAGCCCAGGCTGGGTTTGAACTGGCCAGCCTGGGTGTATGTGGCCAACACCCTACCCGCTGAGCTATGGGCACACTGCCTTCTTCTCTTTTTTATTTTTTTTAGACAGAGTCTCACTTTGTCACCCTTGGTAGAGTGCCATGGTGTTATGGCTCACAGCAACTTCAAACTTTTGGGCTCAAGAGATTCTCTTGCCTCAGCCTCCAGAGTAGCTGGTGCTACAGGCTCCTGCCACAATGCCCAGTTATTATTTTATTTTATTTTCTTGGAGACAGAGTCTCACTTTGTCACCCTCAGTAGAGTGCCGTGGCGTCATAGTTCATAGCAACCTCAAACTCTTGGGCTCAAGTGATTCTCTTGCCTCAGCCTCTGGGACTGGGACTACAGGCACCCACCACAATGCCTGGCTATTTTTAGAGGTGGGGTCTCATTCTGGCTCAGGCTGGTCTCCAATCTGTGAGCTCAGGAAATCCACCCACCTCAGCCCTAGCCTCACCTTTTCAAATATCAGAGGCTTCAGGAGAGAGCCCATGCTCCAGACTTCCAGGACATTGTGCAGCTCCTTCAGTTGCTCAGGGCCTGTCCAGGGAGAAGGCATATTGGGACAGTTCTTAGGCCCTGTCTCCTTTATTCTTTCAGGAGCCTATTACATATTCTTGATTTCTTTTTCTTTCTTTCTTTTTTTTTTTTTTTTCGAGACAGAGTCTCAAGTTGTCCCACTGGGTAGAGTGTTGTGGTTTCATCGCTCACAGCAACTTCCAACTCGGGCTCAAGCAATCTTTTGCCTCAGTTTTTCTGTTTTTTGTAGAGACAGGGTCTTGCTTTTGCTCAGGCTATTCTCAAACTCGTGAACTCAAGCAATCCACTTGCCTTGGGCTTTCAGAGTGCTAGGATTACAGGTGTGAGCCACTGCACCTGGCCCCTATTCTTGATTTCTGCCAATACTATCACTTACTACTTTTGTGTATTTATTTATTTATTTAGAGATAGAGCTTCCCTCTGTCGCCCCAGTTAGAGTGCAGTGAGTCATCATAGCTCACTGCAACCTCAAACTCCTGGGCTCAAGGGATCTTCCTACCTCAGGCTCCCAAGTAGCTGAGACTACAGGTGCGGGCCACCATGCCTGGGTAATGTTTTCCATTTTTAGTAAGGATAGAGTCTCGCTGCTGTTCAGGCTGATCTCAAACTCCTGAGCTCAAGTGATCCTCAGCCTCTCAGACTGCAAGGAGTGGGGCCACTACACCCACCCCACTTAATACTCCTGGATCAAATCAAGAAGCTCCCTTAATTAATGCTTCTGTCTCCCTAGCAATCTCAGTCTTTATCCCCACATGTGCACCTGGGTGTACACATATGCATGTACATATATGTGACTCTGTCTGGGGGCCATAGCTATCTACTCCCCAGAGCCCAGTGGATTTTATTATTTATTTGCTTATTTTGCTGAGCATCTCCCAAGAGAACTGAGACTTGGTATAGACAGGAGAGAAAAAGCCTACTGAGGGACCAGATGATGGGCCTAAACCTACTGAGAAGCAAGGTCAGAGGGACTGAGTGGTAGCTGATTGGCTGAAAGTCTTCCAGGCCCTATTTTCCTTCAGCAGCACAGGCTAAGGATAGGGTAAGAACAGGCCTTTGATTAGCAGCATGTAGGACTAGGGCCAGGGGTCTCACCAGACTCTGCAGAAGCCAAAGCCAGCTCTAGGTAACTAGTGAAGATAGAGGCCAGGTGCTGGGAGTCAGGCTGAGGCAGCAGCTTCAGCATCCCCCTGAGGGCCGTCTGGTCCTGTGAGCCAGGCAGCCCATGCATCTGGGCATATAGGTTGGCAGCAGCCAGCACATAGAGGAGGTGTGTGTCCTGCAGCCAGACCAAGAGCAGGAGCAGATGCATGTATGTCAGTGAGCATGTACAGATGCATGGGGAAAGGGCCACTGTCTGTCTGTGGATCTGTTTGAGTGCCTGCTTCTGCCTTACATGTGGACATCCACATGTGCAGAAACATGGCTCTCTCTCAGCATCTGTGCATCTCTGCAGATACCTCCTAATGCTCTTGGTGCTCCCCGGGGAACCCACTCACTTGGCTGATGTCAAACTCCAGGGGGTTGGGACATTGTTTGAGACCAAACCAGAAGGGAGTTCCATCCTCAAGCACCTAAGGAAACAGAGGCTGCTTGGCTCTGTGGTTCCTTCTGAGCCCTCAGCTTCTCAAACCCTAGGGACTTACTTTATCAGGTGGAAAGTGTCTCAGGAGCTGTTTGATACCATAATGGAATCGTAGTTGCCAGTGGCCAAAAGCCCATACCACACAGTCTTGCCAGCTCTGTGGACGTGCTCTCAGGACTCCCAGCACTGGCTTTAGTAAGATCAATGTCTGTGGCCCATTCATATCTGTCAGGGAAATGCATCCCCTGCAAAGAGAGGAAGAAATTTGAGACTAGGCCCCATGGACTCTATTTTTTTTCTTTTTTCTATTTTGAGACAAAGTCTCACACTGTCACCCTGGGTAGAGTGCCATGTGCCATGGAATCATCGTAGCTCACAGCCACCTCCAACTCTTGGGCTCAAACAATCCTCTTGCCTCAGTTTTTCTAGTTTTAGTAGAAATGTAGTCCCACTCTTGCTCAGGCTGGTCTTGAACTCCTGAGTTCAAGCAATTTACCCACCCACCTCAGCCTCCCAGAGTATTAGGATTATAGGCATGAGCCACTGGCCTGGCCTAAGTCTCATAGACTTTTTTTTTTGAGACAGAGTCTCGTTTTGTCACCCTTAGAAGAGTGCTATGGTGTCATAGCTCACAACAACCTCTAACCCTTGGGCTCAAGCGATTCTCTCCCCTCAGCCTCCGGAGTAGCTGGGACTACAGGCACCCAGCACAACACCTGGCTATTTTTAGAGATGGGATCTCGCTCTGGCTCAGGCTGGTCTCGTACCTGTGAACTCAGGCAATCCACTTGCCTCAGCCTCCCAGAGTGCTGGGATTACAGGTGTGAGAAACCACACCAGGCCAGCCCCATAGACTCTTGTGCAGGGAGCCCTGGACTCCCATCTACCTCTGTCAATGGCCTTACTGTTGGTAGCGATTGATGGTCTCTGCAGACAGCCGGAAGAGTCCCTCAAACTCATCTCGAGCCCACTGTGGAGGAGGGAGGAATAATGAGGTATCAGGTGGAGAAGATGTCTGCAAGCTTAGGGCTGACCTGGGTGGAGTGGGGGGGGTCTTCAGGTGATTCCCACCTTCAGAGTATGCTCGACTGTGGTGGGGAAGTACCGCACAGTACAGACAGGGTGGGAGGCATCCTCAGAAGTTGCAGCTGAAGCAGGGGCGCTGTATCCCTCAGTCACATGTGGCATGAACACCGAAGCACTGCCCCAGGTACCTTGTGTACCTGCCTCCAGTAGTGGCTTCAGATAGTGGGTGCAGCGAGCAGCTACATAGTGCCCTAGGAAGGGAGCAGAAAGTCAGAAGTGGATGTCGCACAGTCTTAGGTAAGGGGCTGAGCTGCAAAATTAAGCACTCACGGGCCTGGAAACTATCCAGGGCAGCAGCCACACCATCCACCTGGGAGAAGAAGTGGTCCCCATAGATGTGTTCTGTAGTGGGATTCAGTGGGTGGGTAAGTGCGGTTACCTTTAAGTCTGGGTTCAGAACCTGAGCAGCTGCTACAGCCACCTCTGCCTTGGGCCTCTAGGAAGAAGGAAGATATTGGGTAGGAGGCTATGTGAGAGGTCGCTTTGGGACAAGGTGTGGAGAGGCCCAGCACTCACACCAATATCCTGGGCCCTGAAGAGGAACTGACGGCTGAGGTTGGAGTGTTCTATGTGGTCCATGTCGGCAACAGTCAATGCTCCACTTCCTCCAGCCCCAAGGCCCATTAGGGCAAAGGCTTTGAGCAGTTCACAACCAATGGCACCAGCACCCACCTGTTGGCAGGAGCAGCCTTAGCCAGGGGGCCTTGTCCAGCCCTCCCAAAGGCACTCCCTACCTCACCCCACAACTCACCAGCAGGTAGCGCTGGCAGCTCAGTTTCTCCTGAAAACCAGCCCCAAACACTGCAATTTGCCCATCATAGCGGCAGTCTCTCTAGGGACACAGATGAGGTCATTGATGAGTACTGGCTTGAATCTCCTTCTTACACAGAGTTTTCTGCATCAGGACCTCAGAACCATTCCCCATGTTTCTTCCCTGGCCCTGATTTTGGACAAGGTTTGCAATCCCACCCCAAGCTCTCACCGGGGTATAGTCCTCAGGATTGTGAAGTAGATCCCCATCTTCTGGAAGACAGTCGAGGGCATCAAAGTACAGCCACTGGTCCAAAGGCATGAACTTCCTGGAGATTGCCTAGGGGTGACACTTCAGGCTGGAGATTACTGCCAATTCTCTCTCTTTTTTTTTTGAAACAGAGTCTCACTTTGTCCAGTGCTGTGGCATCATAGCTAACAGTACCCTCAAACCCTTGGGCTCAAGCAATTCTCTTACCTCACCCTCCCAAGTAGTGGGACTATAGGTGCCTGCCACAACATCTGGCTATTTTTAGAGACAGGATCTCACTCTGGCTCAGGCTGGTCTCCAACCTGTGAGCTCAGGCAATCCATCCTCAGCCTCCCAGAGTGCTAGGATTATAGAAGCCCCACCTCCTGCCAATTTTTTTTTTTTTGAGACAGCATCTTAAACTATCCCCCTGGGTAGAGTGCTAAGGTATCATAGCTCATAGCAACCTATTCTTGGGCTCAAGTGATCCTCTTGCCTCAATTTTTCTGTTTTTAGTAGAGACAGGGTCTCACTTTTTGCTCAGGCTGGTCTCAAACATGTGAGCTCAAGCAATCCATCTGCCTTGGGCTCTCAGAGTGCTAGGATTACAGGCATGAGCCACTGCGCTGGCCCTCCTGCCAATTCTTTTTTTTTTTTTTTGAGACAGAGTCTCAAGCTGTCGCCCTGGGTAGACTGCCATGGCATCACCATAGCTCACAGCAACCTCCAACTCATGGGCTTAAGCGATCCTCTTGACTTGGTTTTTTTTTAATTTTTCAGTAGAGACAGGGACTTGCTCTGACTCAGGCTGATCTTGAACCCGTGAGCTCAAGCAATCCATCCTCCTTGGCCTCCCAGAGTGTTAGGATTATAGGCATGAGCCACCACACCCTGCCCTCCTGCCAATTTTTAACTCCTCAGACCCCAGCTAGAGGTTGTACCTAAGTTGGTGAAGCCTCTAGGGCAGTGGTTCTCAATCTGTGGGTTACGACTCATAGGAACTGTATTAAAGGGCTGTGGTATTAGGAAGGTTGAGAACCACTGCTCTAGGGTGACTATCTGGTACTGGATGCCCTCTAGCACATACTCTGATCTCCATAAATTCTGAGTTATCCTCCACCCCCATCAAGTACCTTCAGTACTTCCTGGGCAGCCACTGCACCCATCATGGCTGCCATGGGGCTCAAGACACCAGAACTAGTCAGGGCAACTGTCCGCACCAGGACTTCATCCAGTGGCTGTTCCTCTGTCCCCTTTATTGGTTCCAGGTCCTGGGCCAGGCGTACCACTATCTCTGCATCAACCTGTGGGGTGGGATTCTGTGGGCATAGTGGCCTCAGCCTGAGCACCAACTCCCACTCCAATCCTTCAGGCAGCTATCCATCCTGTTCCACAAAAGGGGAAGCAGAAGCCTGAGGGGGAAGGCCTGGCCTTGTCTCCAGCCTGTGCAGCACCCCCAGACGATGCCTGGACCAACAGCAGCCCTGGAGGCTTTGTCAATCAGAGTGTAGCTTCCATTACTAATCTGAAAGGTTAGGATGTAGTAGGGATCCCCATGATGTATGCCTGGCACTTCCATGGAACCAGGCTGTAGTCTAGAGATAGTGGTAGGTTTTTTTGTAGTTTTTGGCCAGGGCTGGGTTTGAACCTATCACCTCTGGCATATGGGGCTGGCACCCTACTCCTTTGAGCCATAGGTGCCACCTGGGATAGTGTTTTTCATCTCCTTTTGATGTCAGGGAAAACTTCCTCTGGGATTCAAACTTGGATCTGTGAATGGTCATTGTCTTCTGACAAGTGAAACCTCAATAAGACAGAGGGTGGAGGTGGGGGCAACAGGGTCACTCACAGAATCCCAGGGCTTGGGTGGTCGGCCATTGAGGTGCTGAAACATATACAGTGCACGGAAGGCCTGATGCAGGCAGTGGGCACGGTGGACCCCCTGAGCACCCTGGGCCACCACACGGGGCTGGAGCAGAGCTGTGCCCAGGGGTTCCTGCAGGGACAGTTGGCTCGGGGTCAGGTCCAGGATACTTGTGGGCCCCTCAGGACACCCAAGCTCCCCCACCTCAGATGTACTTGCACTCACATGTCTCACAGTCTTGGGTCTCTTGACTTCAGTGACAGTCCCACCACGCAAGTAACGAGAGAAAGTTGTTGTGTCCCCAATTTCCAGAGACCCATCCTCTGGGGAAGATCCAGCCTAGTCAGCATGACCCCTGAACCTGAGTAGTTTCCACATCCCATCCTATCTTGTATCTGTGTCCCAGACCTTGCTGTACCCTGAGGAAGATTGAAGGAGAACCTATCCCTAAGAACTAGGCTATATTCAGACCCCACAGAAACTTGGGCATTGAGCTTGAAATTAGAATGGGATTGACTTACTCCGTACATGGATGGACCGGGGAGCACAGCCATTGAGTTCAATCATGCCCTCGATGCCTGAGAAAGTCACCCAGTCCTCATCATGGAAATTGTGGGTATTGGCCTCTCTCCTCAATGTGAGAATGCCGGGGGACCCCTGGGTAGGAAAGTGGCTTGGCTCAGGGGTGCCTGTAACTGCCTTCCATAAGCCCTATCAGCCCCTCCCTGGTCAGCAGGTGAGTGCCCACAGCTCAGCACCCACCTGGGATATGTGCTGAATGGCAGCTGTCAAGGGTTCTGCCTCTGTTGGGTCCTGCACAGTAAAGTCCTCACCAAAGTCACAGAACAACTGCCTGGGGTAGGGTAGGGTGAGGTAGCTCACAGGTTGCAGTTAAGGGTAGTGGACCCTAGGTCAGGCCCAGAGGGCCCTTGGGACTGGGAACCAGAATAAGGAGGGAATGCCGAAGGCTTCAGGTGGAACAGAGGGGCAAGACTGGAGCTGGGGACAGCACTGTGATCAGTTGCTGGCTGTAATGTGATAGTTTGGGCAGGCAGTCTGACTTACCCCACAAGGCCCCAGGTATTAGTCACCAAAAAGCAGACTCCATGCTTATGGCAAAAGGTGCCCACCCTTAGCTGCTCTTCCAGCTTTGAGGCAGTCAGCACTACCACCTGGGTGGACATCATGATTAGCAGAACCACTTCCCAACCCTCCCTGTTGAAGGCTAGACAGGGGGACTGGGCTGACCTGGAAGTCCAACAGTAGGTCCTCAGTGATGTCACCTGTGTGCACAAAGACCTGGACAGCTCTGTTGAGCTGAGCCAAGAGATCTTGAGAAGCTTCAGCCCTACTCCTTCCCAAGTCCTTCTCTGAGAGGAAAAACTAGGGAGAAAACCAGTACAGCCTGAGCAAAGAGATTCCTCTTGGGCTCTGTCTCTACCTTGGTTTGGAAGCCCATAGTCCCCCAGGGCACTTACCTGGGCAGCCAGGTCAGACCAGCAGGTGGGGTTGGGATCATGCAGAGTGAGGCTGCCCACACCCATCAGGACCAAGTTCTTGGCTACCTCAGCCCCCAAACCCTGTAGGCCTGACAGCAAGACCTTGGCTTTCTGAATTCTCTGCATGGCAGGTGAACCCAACACATACCTGTGGATGGGACGTAGGGAGGGCATGTAGTTATAGATTGGAGATCTCAAGGCCACCCTACTCTCTACCCCACCTCAGGCCTCACAGCTGTCTTGAGTATAGTTCCTCATCCAGCAGCTTGGAAGACTCCAGGACATCCATCCCCCAGTCTGGGACTGAACAGCAGGCTGCAGCGCTTATAGATAGTGTCTGTGTATGGGACGTGGTCACAGCAAGAGTCAGTGCCCAGCTGTGGCTAGTGCAAACAGGCACCAATGTTATAGTAGTGAAAAACACATCCTACTGTGATGTCACAGTTTTCTTTCTCGTTCCTCTGTCATTTCAGGGAGAAAGCAAAAGTGAAACTAAATTCTGAGCCAGCCTCTGGTCCCGCCTCCATACTAGAACAGATGCCAGCCCTGGGTGGGCTGATTGAGGGCTTTCATCTGGGATAAGTCCCAAGACTTTGAAAGGTGGTCAGTCTCTGAATGTTAGACCGTAGGGTGGGAGGTATTCAGGAGCCACAACTACATGTCTTTATTTTTCTTTTCAATTTTTATTTTGAAAAAAAATTTTGACTCTGTTTTGAAACTTGTTTTAAAACAGAGTCTCACTTTGTCACCCTCAATAGAGAGCTCTGGTGTCATAGCTTATAGGAACCTCAAACTGTTGGGCTCAAGTGATCCTGAGTAGCTAATACAGGTGCCCGCCACAATGCCTAGATTTTTTTTTTCAGACGAGTCTCACTATGTCATACTTGGTAGAGTGCTATGGTGTCACAGCTCACAGCAACCTCAAACTCTTGGGCTTAAGCAATTCTCTTGCCTCAGCCTCCAGAGTAGCTGGGACTGCAGGCACTTGCCACAACACCTAGTCATTTTTAGAGATGGGGTCTTGCCCTAGCTCAGGCCGGTCTGGAATTCGGAATTCATGAGTTTAGACAATTCGCCTGCCTCGGCCTTCCAGAGTGCTGGGATTACAGGAGTGAGCCACCATGCCTGGCCCGTTCATTAAGTTCTTTTTTGTTAATTGAGGAGAAATTAATATAATATAAAGTTAATCATTTTAAAATGTACAATTCTGGGCAGTGCCTGTAGCTCAGTGAATAGGGCGCCAGCCACAAACACCGAGGCTGGCAGGTTCAAACTCCGTCAGCTAAAACAATGACAACTGCAACAACAACAAAATAGCCAGGTGTTGTGGCAGGCACCTGAAGTCTCAGCTACTTGTGAGGCTGAGGCAAGAGAACCACTTAAGCCCCCAAATTAGAGGTTGTTATGAGCTGTGACACCATGGCACTCTACCCAGGGTGACAGCTTGAGATTCTCTCTCAAAAAAATAAAAATAAGGCTCGGTGCCTGTGGCTCAAGCGGCTAAGGCTCCAGCCACATATACCTAAGCTGGTGGGTTCGAATCCAGCCCGGGCCCTCCAAACAACAATGATGGCTGCAACCAAAAAATAGCTGGGTGTTGTGGCGGGCGCCTGTAGTCCCAGCTACTTGGGAGGCAGAGGCAGGAGACTCACTTGAGTCCAGGAGTTGGAGGTTGCTGTGAGCTATGATACCACAGCACTCTACCAAGGGCAACAGCTTGAGGGTCTGTCTCAAAATAAATAAATAAATAAATAAATAAAAACAAAACGGACAATTCAGTGGCATTTTGTATATCCACAATTTTATGTGACCATCACCTCCCTCCAGTTTCAAAATTTGTCATCACCCCAGAAAAACACCCCAAACACATTGAGTAATTGCCACACATCCCTGACCCCTAGTGTGATCAACTAGCAAACTCTAATATGCTTTCTGTCTCTAGGGATCTGCCTATTTTAGATATCTCATATAAAAGGAATCATACAAAATGTAATCTTTTGTGTCTGCTTTCTTCCACTTACCATGTTTTGAGGTATACATGAAGTTGTAGCCTATATCACTATTTCATTCTTTTTTATGGCTGAATAATAGTCCAAATATATAGTATTTATACATTGCAATTTGCTATCCATTTATCTGTTGGTACCGCCCTAAGTACTTATTTTCAATTTTGAGGGCTATAATTCTAGAAATAGAGTTGCTAGGTCATATAGTAATTGTGTTTAACTTTTAGAGGAATCACCAAACTGTTCTCCACATTTTATTTATTTTTTGAGAGCCTCACTGTGTCACCCAGGATAGAGTGCTGTCGCATCATAGCTCATAGCAACCTCAAACTCATGGGTTTGAGCCATCCTTTTGCCTTAGCCTCCCCAGTGGCTGGGACTACAGATGCCCACCATGACATCTGGCTAGTTTTTCTATTCTTAGTAGAGACCAGGTCTCACTTTGCTCAGGATGGTCTCAAATTCCTGAGCTTGGATGATCCACCTACCTTGGCCTCCCAGAGTGCTAGGATTACAGGCATGAGCCACCATGCCCAGCATGTTATCTTTTTGATAATAGCTATCCTAGTGGTTGTGCAGTGGTATCTCATTGCAGTTCTGATTTGCATTTCTCTAATAACTAATGACACTGAGCATTTTTTCATGTGTTTACTGGCAATATATATACTTTCTCTGGAGAAATGTCTATTCAAGTCCTTTGACCATTTTTGTATTGGGATTTGTTATTGTTAATACATTCTGGATATTAATCCCTTATCAGTTATATAATTTTCTTCCATTCAGATGGTTGTCTTTTCATCCTCTTGATAGTCTCCTTTGATGCAAAAAAAGCTTTAAATTTGAAAAAGTCCAATTTACCTACTTATTTCTTCTGCTATTTGTTTATTTAAGACAGAGTTTCACTTTGTTGTCCTTGGTAGAGTGCCATGGCATCACAGCTCACAGCAACCTCAAACTTTTAGGCTTAAGTGATTCTCTAGTCTTAGCTTCCTGAGTAGCTGGGACTATAGGCACCTGCCACAATGCCTGGTTATTTTTAGAGACAAGGTTTCACTCTGGCTCAGGCTGATCTTGAACCTGTGAGCTCAGTGATTTGCCCACTTTGGCCTCCTAAGTGCTGGGATTATAGGCATGAGCCACCGCACCTGGCCTTGTAGTTTTAGAAATAGTTAAAAAAAATCAATGCCAAATCCAAAATCTTGAAATTTTTCCTGTATTTTCTTCTAAGAGGCTAATAGTTTTAGCTCTTAAGCTGAAGTCTTTGATCCATTTTGATTTAATTTTTATATATAGTGTAAGGAAGGAGTCAACTTCATCCTTTGCATGTGGATGTTCAGTTTTCCCAGCATCATTTGTTGAAATGACTGTCTTTTCCCCATAGAACAGTGTTGCTGTACTTGTTGAAAATCAATTGGCCATATACGTGAGGATTTATTCCCATGGTCTCTAGTCTATATATCTATATACTGTTGGTTTGTAGTAGGTTGGGTTTATTTTACTTTATTTTATTTTATTTTTGAGACAGAGCCTCAAGCTGTCCCCCTGGGTAGAGGGCCGCGGCATTACAGCTCACAGCAACTTCCAACTCCTGGGCTCAAGCAAGTCTCTTGCCTCCACCTCCCAAGTAGCTGGGACCACAGGCGCCCACCACAACGCCTGGCTATTTTTTGGTTGCAGCCGTCATTGTTGTTTGGCGGGTCCAGGCTGGGGATGCGAACCCGCCACCTTAGGTGTACGTGGCTGGCGCCTTAGCCGGTTGAGCTATAGGCGCCGAGCCGTAGGTTGGGTTTTTTTTGTTTGTTTGTTTGTTTGTTTTTTGTCTCACTCTGTTGCCCTAGGTAGAGTGCAATTATGGGGTCAACCTAACCCCAGCAATCTCAAACTCCTAGGTTCAAATGATCCTCCTGCCTCAGCCTCTTCAATAATTGGGACTACAGATGACCACCACAATGCCCAGCTAATTTTTCCATTTTTAGTAGCAATGGAGTCTGGCTCTTGCTCAGGTTAGTCTAGAACCCCTGAGCTCAAGTGATCCTCCAACCTCAGCTTTCCAAAGTGCTAGGATTATAGGCATTAGGTTCTGGAATTGAAGCAATTCCTGATGGCTTTTGATGGCTGTTAATTACTCCTGTGTCTCAGGTGAATCTCCAGGCAACCCACTGCCTTTGGAGTCCAGAGAGCTTTCAGGCTCTGTCTCCCTTTCTGGCCAGGGCACTCTCAGATGCAGGGATCCCTGGGAATTTACTTTTTTCTCCTTAGCATGAGGTATGAATTTATTTTCCTTTATTCATATCTTCATACCTGAGCAATCTGTGTTGGTCAGATTCACAATCACTGGAGCAGAAAACTGTTCATAGAGGTTCACTAGGAGCAGGGCCATTTGCAGTATCAGTAGTCATTTGCACCTGGTATCTTGCCTTTCACCTTGATACCAGATTTTGGATCCAGGTTTATAAGTCCTCTAATTTTGCTCTTCTTTTTCCAGACTATTTTAACTATTTGAAATTTTTTGAAATTGTATTAAGAATTTTATTTTATTTTTTGAGACTGGGTAGAGTCTGTGGCATCACAGCTGTCACCCTGGGTAGAGTGCTGTGGCATCATAGCTCACAGCAACCTCAAACTCTTGGGCTCAAGCAAGTCTCTTGCCTCAGCCTCCCAAATAGCTGGGACTACAGGTGCCTGCCACATGCCCAGCTATTTTTTGGTTGTGTTGTCATTGTTGTTTGGCAGGCCCAGGCTGGATTTAAACCCACCAGCTCTGGTGTATGTGGCTGGTGCCGAGCCTCTATAAAAATTTTAATATGGGCTTTCCTATTTCTTTCTTTCTTTCTTTCTTTCTTTCTTTCTTTCTTTTTTTTTTTTTGAGACAGAGCCTCAAGCTGTCCCCCTGGGTAGAGTGCCATGGCATTACAGCTCACAGCAACCTCCAACTCCTGGGCTCAAGTGAGTCTCCTGCCTCCGCCTCCCAAGTAGCTGGGACCACAGGC